>JARQOC010000667.1:0-66180 GCA_033576535.1 Allobates femoralis | reverse complement strand
ATATGTCCTTATTAAAATTTCCACTACTGTGGCATCTTGATTAGATAAACATCATTGTTCCCATGCTTTGTAAAGTTGGTAATGGCCTTTATAGGTGTCTGTTGATTTATCTGTAATGAAACATATTTACACTTCTTGTTATCTCAAGGCTAATTTCAAGGCTAATTTAAGCATGCGGTCTGCTGGTTTATGGTTACCTACCCTCTTAGGGCTTTGTTAATGTGACTTATTTTGTCCTATGCATTGTCTGGTGGAGAGGGCTTCTGTTTATTAGGCAGGCTTCTTTTGTCCCCCTGGTGAAAATGCTAAAATTAAGAGTGACTCCTGGTTACTACTGTTGACATATAATTACTTGATATTTATGTATTTGTTTGCTATCTGTACCTGTTCTCATCAGGTCTTCATTAAGAGGTAACACGATTTCCTTCTGTCTTCCTATGATGATGTATCCCAATATCAGAGGAACTGTTGGGTGCAGTTTTGATGATGATATTTTCTAATGCCAGGTCAAATCTGTTGGGTACAGTTTAACCTATTAATGATTCATTTGTTTTATGCTCTATTGTTTTGTTGTTTTTGATTATATATTTGTATTGTTTTTTTATTTCGTATGTTCTATGTATCTGTATCCCTTGTAATACTGTTTTATAACTTCCTTTGCCCTCTGTTTCTTATGTGTCAGTATCCCTTTATCTTTTGTGTCGTTTGCTTGTTAGCCACTTCAATTATAATGTCCTATTTGTACTGTTATATCTTGCTGCAGTCAGGAATGTTACTAATCCCCATATACTGTTGTACATGCAATGTCTGCTATTAATCACAAGTCTGTTTGCTATCGCTATGGTACCTTTACTTCTGTTGTTGTCCTCTGATGTCAGTGATTTGTGTCCTGCTTGCAGGGCTTTCTCCTGCCTGGCCAGCTGGTCGCTCAGCTGTGTTTTTTGTTCAGCATGTGCCGCACAGTTGTCGGGCTTTGGGGTTCCTGGAAGCAGGTCTGTGCTACGTCACTATGCAGCCGTCATAACGTCAATACTGGGGTGGAGTCAGGGTTTTCAAGCATCAGGAGTCCATAGTGATGCTGATTGCATGCAATCATAGCTGATTAGTCGGCATCACCAACTAGTTTTGAGGGCTGATCTGCTCTCTTCTTCAGGGTCCCTTATACCTTATAGGTACCATAGCAAACAGACTTGTGATTAACAGCACACATTGCATGTACAACAGTATATGGGGATTAGTAACATTCCTGACTGCACCAAGATACAACAGTACAAATAGGACATGGGGACACAAACCCGACTTATACTATCATAAAGAGTAAATATAAATGAATACCATACACCTTATCTGTGGTTGAAATTGGCCGTAAGGCATTTACTAAAGGTTTACAAAATTAGAACATAAAGCTTAATAAAACAAAAAGATGGGAAAAGCTCCATCGTAAAACTTATAAATAAAAATTCCAACGAAAAAATTGCTGAGCCCGCTTACTTTTGGGCTAATAAATTCCCCTTCAGAAAGCCTTACGACAAGAAGATGATCTTGAATCCAGAACTTCAGCATGTTGAAATCCATGGGTGGGTGGGTGGGCGACTTCTTGCAGAGAGCTTCCAGCTGTGTGACCTTCCACTGAAGCTTCCGACCGTGAGGTAAATGAAATTCGCGCTCACGCGCTGTCCAATCGGATAACAGCTCGTGACTCACACTAGCAACACAGGGAAATGCCACTAAAAGCCAGTCCCCAGGTCCTGCATAACAAAACTGCAAAACAACTCTGCAGAAACCAAGCCTTAGTATGACTAAGGCAAACTTTTAATCTCAATAAAAGACTAGTAACCACCAACTTAAAAAACACCACATACTTCATGACAATAGCTCCATAAACAATACCACTTGCAGGCTGTGTACCCATGGGTCCCTCACACTATTCGTTTATCGGGCCCCTCATCGGGACACAAACCCGACTCATACTATCATAAAGAGTAAATATAAATGAATACCATACACCTTATCTGTGGTTGAAATTGGCCGTAAGGCATTTCCTAATAGTTTACAAAATTATAACATAAAACTTAATAAAACAAAAAGATGGGAAAAGCTCCATTGTAAAACGTATAAATAAAAATTCCAACAAAAAAAATTGCTGAGCCCGCTTACTTTTGGGCTAATAAATTCCCCAAACGGGCTTAACCGAGACACGTTAAGCCCCCCCCAAACCAAACAACCAATTTTCAACCACTCCCTGCAAGTTCAAATTCAACAAATCAGCCCCCACTTCACTTAAATGGATGCCATCACTTCGATAAAAACCTTCTAGCTGCCTGTGACGAAAAGAACTCCCATATATGGAAGGTAAGAATTTTTCCATGGCTTTATTAATACGTTTCCTCATATTGTCTAAATATTTTACACTAGGGTCAAGCCAAATTAGGCGAGGGACGATTTCTGAAAATACAACATCCATATCAGTAAAATTATCCCTTAAAACCCGGAAGTCCTGTTTCATTCTCCAGATCAAATCTAAAGTCTTATCTTTCCCAATATTGTTACCAGCTACATGTATAATAACTAAGTCAGGAGGGCACAAATTAGCACATAATTGGAAAAACATTGGTATAACATCATCCCAAGACATCCCTCTTCTCCCAAACCAGGTAATAAATAACTGCTCATGGCTAAATGTAAGGTTGCAAGAATAGCTTCTCCTTTCTGCTCTTTTCTTCGCCCAAAAGAAGAGGGAATCGCCTATAACCCAGACAGATTTCTGACCTGGAAGAACATAGACTGAAAGTTAGACTACAGCATTAGGTCTAATATAAATCTTCATTCTACTTGATGACCATCTCCCAATCTTTTTGATTCTTTCGTCAGACAAACCAGCAGAAGACGCCAAGGTAGCCGCACCAACCCTGAATGAATGCGCGGAAATTCTAGCATCCGCTAAGCCTAGAGCATGAAGGCATTTTTTTAAAACTGAATTAAATTGAAATATGGTTAAAGGCGACCTATCCATATGTAGGAAAAGGCTAAAACCACCTGGTGGTCTGGTATTCACCCAGGCCCGTAGGTTAAGGATAGGACAAATGCTACTATCATTAATTGAGTTGAGATGGATAGATACACCCTTTCCCAATTGATCGTTTTTTGACCTTCTAAGGAAGACATCACAAGAGTCGATATTGAGTGTAAGGTCGGAAAATGCTAGACCGGATGGAAAAGCCTTGTTTTTGCTGACGATTTCGCTTACTCTAAATGCTCCGAAAAAAGTAAGGCTGAAACAGGCTCTGAACAAGGTAACCTCAAAGTCATTAAAACAAATGGATGGTAAAACGTTCAAAATTTTTGTCAAGAGCTCTGCGGATATAGCTCTCCTAGCATCTGGGCGGAAATGTTGTTTCTTCAATCCTTTTAATGCTTGCTGAACAGGGAAAAAGCTAAAAATTAAAGGGTTACTGAATAATTTCAAAACAAAAGAGACGCCTGAAAGAATTCTATGAACATTGGCAAAACTAAATATCTTGGAGATAAATCCATTGATGAATTGTAAAATGCTATTCATCTCCGCTTTACGGTGATCTACACCCAGAGCGAAGCAGTGAAGACACCACTTCTCCCAGGCAGCCGCATATGCGTCCCAAGTAGAACTAGCTAGTGAGTTCTTAATCAGATCAGCTATGTCTGTCGTAAAAATTCCCAAAGGTGAAAAGGGATGAAGGGATTGTCTTGTACTTTCCCCGGATCTGCTACTGTTATTCCCTCTGAATTCTGGGGAGAAAGAAATAGATCAGTATTAGTATCCAATAATGGACATAATTCCCCCTTCAGCCAAATGTTATGAGAAAGGCAAATGAAAACAATTTGTCGTAACAAAGAATTAATAAGCCCATTCTTTGATGATAGGCAGTTTAACGCCATAACCGCACCGGCATCTGTCGACTGTAACATAATACGCCGGGCCTTGAAAAAGGTTGACCCAAACTGTCAACCCGGCTAAAACAGAAAAAATCTTACACGTCGATAGGCTGAAACCAGGGGTGGAACTGTTCCACCAAGAAGGCCATTCTTGCACAATTAAATTTCGACTAAAAGAAATCCAGAGGTAAAAACCATCCGTCTTGTCAAAAAAGAAAAACAATGACTAAGAGGAAACAAAGACATCCTGGATGCAACATTTTCCATTGAATTGGTCCAAAAATTTAGACCAGACCAAAAGATCCTCTTTCATGGCTTTAGACACTCTAATATGATCATTAGGGGAATGACTTCCCTTGGTTGCGTCATATAATCTCCTGCAAAATGCCCTTCCCATGGGTAAAATTCATAAAGCAAAATTTAAGCTCCCGAGTAAGGATTGCAACACTTTCAGTGTCACCTTATCCTTCCTTAAAATCTCGGAAATCTTAACCCTGATACTATTTTGCTTTTCCACTGGGAGGCGCAAATCATGTTTGCTGAATCAATACTAATGCCCAGAAAATCCAAAGATCTGCATGGCATGACTGTCTTGTCGGCTGCTAGGGGAATCCCAAAAGATTCCATCAATTGACAAAAACCAGAGATCAAGGAAAAACAAACGTCATTATCATGGGGGCCAATGAAAAGGAAGTCATATAAATAGTGCAAAACATGGCCGTGCGGAAAACTAAAAGCAGTAACCCATTCCAAAAAGGAAGAAAAAGCTTCAAAATAAAAACAAGAAAAAGAAAACCCCATAGGGAGGCACCTATCAAAAAAGAAACAACCCTCAAACTGGATGCCCAAAGAATTGAAACCTTCAGGGTGAACTGGGAGGAGTCTAAAAGCAGACTTAATGTCCGTTTTAGCTAACAATGCTCCTTTTCCAAAACGTTGTAGCTGACAAACTGCATCGTCAAAAGACGTGTAAAACACATTAGGTAGGATATTTGCCACGTCATCATTTAGACACGAGCCAAAAGGGAACGATAGATGATGTATCACTCTAAATGCTCCTAATTCCTTCTTAGGAACGATCCCTAAGGGGGAAATACGAAAATCCTTGAACGGAGGGGAATGAAATGGACCTGAGATGCGCCCCAGTGATAATTCTTTTGTAATATATTCCCTTACTGAATCAAAATGAAGGTTAATGGATGTTAGGTTTTTCTGAGGAATGCAACCGGGGCCTTGAAATGAATGAACCCAAAAACCGAATTTAAAACCATTATTGATGAGAAGCGCTTTCTCCTGATATGGGTACAGATCGAGATAAGGCTTGAGGGCGGCTAACCTCACCGGAGTTCTGCCCTTTTGACCCTGAATCCCTAACTGCTCCAGCTCCTGCAGCAGAATTCTGCTTTTTGAAGCACTTGACGGCAGTGTGAGCTCCGCCACAAAAGGAACATTCGTGACGGAAACGGCAAGTCTGAGGCCACTTACACCCTGTGTCATTAAAGGCGAAACAGACGCCCTTTTTGACCACGGATGATCCGAAAGGTTTAACTGATGTCATTCTCTGCGGGAGCATCAGGCTCACCCACAAACCTACATCCTTAGCACCCCAATGAACTGACGGAGGCACAGATAATTTCTGGCGGAAGGCCTCGTCATATTGCAGCCAAGCAATTCCACCAAAATTTCTATAAGCCTCCAGCACAATATCTAGGTGCTGGAAAAGGCTGGAGCAGAGCTGTGGCTCCTTTTCCCCTAGGACTGCTGAATAGATTGAAAAAGCCTGCAGCCAATTCTGGAACGACCGGTATGGACGCTTATTCTCATTTTCTGTGTCATGCATATCCTCTCTCTTTTCCTGTACAAAACTAGAAGTAGATTTGTTGGATGGCAGCAATGAAAACAAATCAATGTACTCATGCTGCAAAATTTTTTCTTTCACTACGCTGTTAAGATGAAAGCCTAAAGGGGACATACTACATGTTAGAGCTTCCTTCAGAAAACAATCCGCAACCCCAGAGGGTTTAGGTGCAGAGCCACTCACAGCTCCTGAACGTTGATTATCTTTACCCAAGGCTAATGCCGACAGAACCGCTTGATTAATCCATGTTTGAATCGAAGCACGATCCACAACAGAGGGGGCAGAAACATCCCCAAACCCTAGGATAGATGGTGCCGATCGACCCCTATGTTCATTAACCATAGTAGGTCTCTGGCTAGCCACTGATACTGATCTGAATGAATGCTCTGACTCCTCATCTGAGGGAGAGGGTGCATTAGCCCACACCTGCGATGTGATTGTCGAATTAACAGCCGTGGCAATCACCGCTGAGCCCTCACAAGCCATTCGTGCAGCATCAGCATTCAAGTGCAATGGAACATCATTAACTGCATACACAGCATTCATACTGCGTTGCTCCATAATCATCTCCTCCAACCCTGCCTGCCCAGTGATCTTACCAGATCCCCTAGACTGCTGTCCTCTGTTTGCTGGAACCTCTCTTCTTGTTTCCTGATTCTTCTTCATCATTCTATGGCTCCGTCCCTCAAGCCTGTGCTTTGCAGAAACAGGCGCTGTTCCTTTAAATTTTGGCTGGCTGCAGCATTGCTTTTTCTCCTTATTTTTCCTGACAGGTGAAGTGTGTGGAGAATATCTCTGTCTAGCCTTGCGTTTTCTGTGGGTGGTGACCTCCTTCCTCCTCCCTCCTTCAATCTGGGACCCTTGAGGGCTCAGTTCCATAACATCTAACACGGGTCTGCTGTGCGTAATTGCCTCAGCAGCCAGCTGGAATAAAGTCTGAGGTACTTCACTTGTCTTGTCTGCTGAAGGAATCTCTGCCAATGTCTGTGAAACAGCACATGGAGTAGCCAGGCATGTTCTTAGCCACTCTAAGCCTCCTTCTTGGTTAATCTTATCTCTCAGCTCGAGCAGCACTTCTTCCATAGCGACTTCTTGCAGAGAGCTTCCAGCTGTGCGACCTTCCACTGAAGCTTCCGACCATGAGGTAAATGAAATTTGCGCTCACCTGCTGTCCAATCAGATAACAGCTCGTGACTCACACCAGCAACACAGGGAAATGCCACTAATAGCCAGTCCCCAGGTCCTGCATAACAAAACTGCAAAACAACTCTGCAGAAACCAAGCCTTAGTATGACTAAGGCAAACTTTTAATCTCAATAAAAGACTAGTAACCACCAACTCAAAAACACCACATACTTCATGACAATAGCTCCATAAACAATACCACTTGCAGGCTGTGTACCCATGGGCCCCTCACACTATTCGTTTATCGGGCCCCTCATTATAATTGAAGTGGCTAACAAGCAAGCGACACAAAAGATAAAGGGATATAGACACATAAGAAACAGGGCAAAGGAAGTTACAAGACAGTATTACAAGGGATACAGATACATAGTATACACAGTACTGTAACTGTAAGGTGAGCTCCAGTATTAGATTGAATACAGTCAGATCAGAATATCCCACACACTACACTGATGAGGGGCAGTTACCCCGAAACGCAGCTTCTGTAGTTTGGGGTTCTGATCTGGCACACATCCTTGGTCATATTAAGAGGCTTGTTAAAGAGTCGACTATGACTTTGAGGATTGCTACCTAAAGGTGGTGCTAGAGTTCATCCACTTCTTCATTGAAGTGACAATTTGCATATTTCCCATATTATCAACTTATCTGTCTCCTTACGGCTGCAGGGAAACGCCTCTCCATAAGGTAGATAGCTAGTTCCCCAGACCTAGAAAAACAAATGGAGTCTAGAAAAGGCAGATCTGTAATAGCTCTCTCCCTCCTGTCCTCAACAACACAAAAGCTACTGAAACCTGACACTGCACTGTTAGCAAAGGGAGGAAGGAGGAGAGAGCTGCTGAGAGGGAGTGCATAATTACATGACAGTTTATACAGTAGCCGGACTATTCCTGTTTGCTTATAATGGAGCAAACTAATGCAGAAGCTCCCTGCAGGGTCTAACAATGCTGATAACATGGAAACTACAAACGGTACAATAATGATTTTACTTGTTTTTAAAAGGTCTGCTCAGGCCCTATTCAAAGCTAATATTAGTATCATACTGAAAAATGACCTGACAGTGCCCCTTTAACAAAAAATCAGACCTCGGTCAATTTAGAACTGAAAAGCAACAACAAAAAGCCCTCCACTGGATAAAATGCCAACTAAGGCAATGGGTCAGCGACCTATGAGTGTAGCACCCTTGCCAGAGGCCTTTGACTGTGAGAATACTATGTTGGGATCCCTATCCCTTCCAAGCAACTATACAATACAGCCTGAACCCCACTGTCTTGTCTTCTTTCTTGAGGACATTCAGCTTGCTCTTGCCATTGCCTGAGAGTGGTTGCATGGGTCTAAGGCCAGTAACTTTAATGACCAATGTACCTGAGGCAAGGTGGTGACATTCATCCAGTATAGGTGGTCTGGCTTCATAGCGAACAAGGGACTGGTCATCAGCTTTACATCAACCAGTCCATTCTACTGTAAGACCATCTTCCCAAAATAATCTGCACAATCTATCCTGGGGAGGAGGTCACCTTCATGAACTTGAAACGCTGCAAGGGGTGGTTTGCTTTTGGCATAAGTTGGATTGCCACAGTGGATAACTTTGAAAAGTTGCAGCAGGAAGCTGACCTGGAAAGAATGTGGTGTTGAATGGAGGTTAGCCCTCTCTTGTTTAACCAACCAGCTGCACCCAAACCCACATTGATCCTAATGGGCCTTTCGGTATTGCCCGATTTGGTCCCGTCTCTCCAGGAGAGGGTGGTTATCCCCCAATTCCTCTAGCCTCTTCTCCAGTGGTGGCAAAGATTGGCTATGCTGGGTGGCAGGTGGTGGCGGAGAATGCCTCTGGATGAGTTGCCCCTGCGACCCCCCCAAGACTGTCCGGCAGTGGAGTACCATGAGCAACATTGATCTCCCTCCCAGGGAACAATGAGAAAGGTGGTACACAGTTGTTACTCAATCTAAAGTGGTCTTCCCTAGCAAAAGGCATGTTGTTGAGTCACTGACCCAACTCTTAGTTGGCATTTTACCCAAAGAAGGACTTTTTTTTAGATGAATTTCAGTTCTTCAATGCCAATGCCTATTTTTTGTTAATTTTTATTTTCCCCTTCCCAAGATTAGTGCCGGTTGCGCTTCCCTATGCTGGATTACCAAGACTGCAGCCTTGGTCTTACACCTCAAAGCCCTTTTTATGTGCGAATAACTCTGGAATGTTTTAAAATATTCCAGTCATTATGAGATTTTTTTATGACACATTGTACTTTATGTTTCTGGTAACTTTAGCTCGATATGTTTTGCGTTTAATTATAAAAATGTCAAAAATGTAACAAATGTTTCAAATATTTTGCCATTGTTAAACTTTGATTATTTATTTGATCCAGGTAGTCACACCACATAAAATAGTTAACAAATAAAATTTCCCATGTTTGACTTACACAAGCAACATTTGTAAAGTGTTCTTATTTAGGATGTTAAAATTATTAAAAATGTAGCAGCAATTTAAAATATTTTCAAGGAAATTTACAAAATGTATTATTTTTACCACCTTCATTTTGCTAACTTCTGAACAGGTCTCTATAACTGAAAGACTGTAAGGCTTTTACTTTTCCATGATTTGCCATGGTAACTTCCAGGACCACACAATCATGATCTCAGGATGCCAATAGGGATCTTACGCTGCCCATAGATCTTACTGTAAGTGTCTTCAGGACCTCAGACAGCGGCGCACATACTGTACCATTAGCAATAGTAAGCGCGCCGCTCTGAGGAGCCTGGTGCTTTCATTCATAAAACTGTACAAAAGCTGACAGGGGTCAGCTGTTGTACATAACCCATTATAGCAGTATATGCCCACCTGAGTGGGTGTAAGGTCTGTAGGGGGACTGGGCACCCCCTAGAGACATTGTACAAGCATTTATTAATTAAATAGTTTTACGAACAACAGAGCACTTTGCTTATCTCAGAGGCAGCTGGGATAAGCAAAGTATATGCAGGAACCGCATTGCTCAGGATTACAGATCCTGAGCAATCCGGTTCATGCATTGCAGATGTTAAAACCACTCCGAAAACTGCAGCCTGCATGATTTTTAACGCAGGCTGTAGAGGCGAAGACGGAAACCGGATTGCTTGTGAAGCAATCCGGTTTTTATCATAGACTCTTATGCAAAGCTCAAAACCGGATGAGGTTTTTAAAAAAAAACAAAAACCTGATGTGTGACCCTAGCCAGAGTCTTGTAATACCTTTTGCAGGTCAGATGGTGGGGCATTGTGATTCAAACTAGGTTCAATTTTTTACAAGCTAGGCTAAACCTGCAGTAGTAGTTGAGTATGATGCAATTGTATTGCTTTGGTCAATAATAATACAGTATTTGAATTATATTTTTATATGAATTTTATTTTTCTCCTTTTGAAATAAGGCATATAGAGTTACAATCCAAGATGTTTACAATTAAGAAAGTAATTAAAAATAAATACATTTAAATGCTGTTTTATAGAGCTTACATTTTTGGTAATTTCTACACATTTACCAATTATTTTGTATGTAAGTATATGTTTTTTTACCAATTTCACAAGAAAGATATCACAATACAAAAAGTATGTATTAATAAGTGTTGAGTTCCAGTTTTTCTGCATTACTGCTTGTGATATCTTTGTCATTTAAAAAAAATACTCAGTCTTTACCACATTTATCTATTATGACAATGTGACATTTTATTGTCAAAAACATCAATAATCATATTTTTTTTCTTAAACTCCAGTTAAGATAATCAAAATAAATTACAGTCTTTAGTCGTATAAAAAGAATGTGCATATAGGGTCTTATCTCAGTTAACCACTTTCACTTTGCGATGTGGAATTGCTCACCTTTGTCAGTTGTGAAACCCACAACTGGTAGAAAAGAGTTAAGGCAGCTGCTGCAGGAACCGTACTCCCACTGGTAAACGTGGTTGTAATGCAGATATTCTTTGACCCAGACATCCCTGTGTCTTGGCTTCTTTCATCTCGGAGCAGCAGCGCGGACACTGAGGCACTTCGTCCAAGAATATCTGCAGTCTTTAGTTGTGACACTTGAGTAGTGATCAGATGAAGGCCAGCAATAGCAGTATGCCAGACACACTTGGTACAAGCCATCACTCTTTTTCACGTCCTTGAGGGCATGGGTAATCTTCACCCACTCCTTTAAAGGGAGGTAATCTATTGCAGAGCCATTTCCAGGAACCAATAGCAGCATCCCTGATGGCTGATCACACTGGCTACAGTTGGGTCAAACACATCGGTAAACTCTTAAAGGTATGGCAGTTATGAACCTAACTAATAAACAAGGAAGATTGGGGAGCAAAAGTCAGAGACATAAAAAACAGACACAATTAACCAGAGCCCAAGACAAGCAAAAGATACACACACCAAAATCCTGCTAATCATACCACTGAAGCAAAACTATATTATCAGTGGTGAACCAGAGAATGAAGAGGGTTTAAATATCCCGCTTATGGATCATCTGGCACTGCTGAGATAACACCCAATCTACATTCATTGCCCCAAGAGACAGAGTAAGGGCCAAGCATAACAGGGAGAAAAGTACCTACCACCACATACCTGAGCCAGAATATAGTGTCCAATGTCTCCTGGCAACAGCTGACATTGAGGAACCAGATGTACCGGGAACCCTGAACAACATCAGTGCTGGAATGATGGCATTCTATCTCCCAACCACACAAAGACCTGAGGTAAGTCCGCAAAAATCAAATACATGGATAGAGTGGGACCCAAGAGACCTCCGGTAAGACCACAACCATGCTCCTTGACCTCTGGATTTTCACTGCTTGGTTTTCCAGGAAACCTAAAATGAAATTCAGTAATTAGCTTGTCCACATGGATGCGCCCCTTAGGGACCAATAATGTCACTGGACCATAGCCCTTCCATTGATTTAAATACTGAATGGAATTTTTAACCTTTCCAGAATCAATGATATATCCAACTTCATACTCTTCTTGACTATTAGCCAAGACAGGACCAGGAGGAGAATAAGAAACCATATATATGGGTGTTCTTAAAGTGAGAACTATCAAAAACATTGGGGACCCTAAAACTGACAGGGAGCTAAACCTAAGAGCAGCCAGATCGACCACCTGTAGGATGGAAAGAGGTCCAATAAACCTAGAGGTGGGTTTAAAGCAAGGTACCTTAATATTTTTAAGTTAAAAGAGAATTTATCACTATTCCCCTATCTCACTCTACCTCCCCACCAGACTTATCCATCAAAGTCAACGGCTGCTCACGTGCCCCAGCCCTTCATGGTTACTGCCTCAGAGTAATCCTTGACACCACAATCTCTTTCAAACCACATATCCAAGCCTTTTCCACCTCCTGCCAACTACAACTTCAAAATATTTCCAGGATCTATATATTTCTTGTCCAAGAAATTGCAAAAAAAAACTTGTGCATGCCCTCATCATCTCCTTCCTTGATTACTGCAACCTCCTACTCTCTGCCCTCCCCTTAAGCACTTTTGTACCCCAGCATTCTACCCTAAACTCTGCTGGCAGACTAATCCACCTGCCTCCCCACTATACCTCAGCCTTTCCTCTCTGCCAATCCTTTCCCTGGCTTCCCATTGCCAGAGACTCAATTTCAAAATCCTTACCATGATATACAAAGCCATCCACAATCTGGCTCCTCTGTACATCTGTGACATGGTCTGCCAGTAGTTACCTACACACAACCTGCAATTCTCTTAAGATCTCTATCTCTTTTCCCTTTTTATCTCTTCTTCCCACAACGGCATACAAGATTTCTCCCATGCATCCCCCATACTCTGAAATTCTTTGCTGCAGCACTTCAGACTCTCACCTACCCTGGGAACCATTTAAAAAAGAATCTGAAGAACCACCTCTTCCGACAAGCCTTAAACCTGCAGTAACCCTTAGTCCACCAAACCACTGCATGACCAGCTCTACCTTCTCACCTACTGTATCCTCACCAATCCCTTGAAGACTGTGAGCCCACACAGGTAAGGTTTCTCTCCTCCTGTACCTGTGTGTGTTTTGTATTGCTCTTGATTGTTGTATTTGTCTATGTATGACCCTTTTCACATATAAAGTGCCATGGTGCTATATTAATTAATAATCATTATAAAATTAAGAATGGGTAATGGATATCCCCTGGAAATCACTGTATTCAATTTTTTTCATATTAACAGAATGGGTGACTCAACTTTATTTATTTATCACTAATGTATTTAGCTTTAAGATATATTTGAACCATTAAAAAATACATTAATATACATTTTACTAGTTCATTGCTATTTTGGAGGCACCTTAGGGTATTCAGCTATAAATGTAAATCTTTTGTTGGAATGTAAATAATTCCATACTAAACTGCACACAATGTATTTCAAGTAACAATGATTCAGCAACTAAGTATTGTTCTGGGAAAATTACGTGGAAGCTAGATATGTAATTAAATTTGTGAAGTAAAGTAATCTGCAGTGTGAAAACTTTTTGACATCATAATTATACAATACTGTAGTTGCTGCGTATAAACACTTGACACCTGAGTGATTGTGCACCCTCCATGGTTAGAATTAAAGTGTAACTGCCATTTAAAGTTTGTTTATTAATAATGTGAAGAAAGTGATTATAATAAACTTTCAAATATACTTAACTAGTAAAAAGGCCCGATGCAATTGCATCGGGAGCGCGGTGAAATGAATTGTGAGTATAGAGGCGGCTGTGTGGGTAGCAGAGTATGGAGGCGGCTGTGTGGGTAGCAGAGTATAGAGATGGCTGAGTGGGTAGCAGAGTATAGAGGCGGCTGTGTGGGTAGCAGAGTATAGAGGCGCCTCTGAGGGTAGCAGAGTATAGATGCGGCTCTGTGGGTAGCAGAGTATAGAGACGGCTCTGTGGGCAGCAGAGTATAGAGGCGGCTCTATGAGCAGCAGAGTATAGAGGCGGCTGTGTGGGTAACAGAGTATAGAGGCGGCTGTGTGGGTAGCAGAGTATAGAGGCGGCTGTGTGGGTAGCAGAGTATAGAGGCGGCTCTGTGGGTAGCAGCGTATAGAGGCGGCTCTGTGGGTAGCAGAGTATAGAGGCGGCTCTGTGGGTAGCTAGAGGGGTGAGGAGAGGTGGGTGCTGGAGGGGTGAGGAGAGGTGGGGGCTGGAGGGGTGAGGAGAGGAGGGGCATGGAGGGGTGAGGAGAGGTGGGGGCAGGCCGGGCTGGAGGGGTGAGGAGAGGTCCGGCTGGAGGGGTGAGGAGAGGTGCTGGCATACTTCATCATTGTGGTGACTGTGTGGATTCCAGGTGGGCCACATTGGCATTGCTAGTGTCCTGCACAGCACCCCCTTCTGTATTGCAGCAGAGGGCATTCTTAGCAGGCTCCAGTCCCCCGTGCACACCGCTCCCTCACCTCCACTCCTGTGCGCCTGCAGCAAGGCACTGGCCGCCTCTCCCGGAGGGTGGCCTCGGGTGGCTCCCGGCGACACTTCCGCCGCTGTGTCTGGCCGCAGGGCAGCGTGAGAAAGTTGAGGGTGATGAGAAGTGTTCTCGGCGCTCAGAGCCATACGTGCTCCGCTGCTGTGGTGTGGGGCGGGATCCGCCATCTTGGTAGCGTCACTTAGCCCCGGGGGTGTGGCAGAACTCCTCAGATAGTCATAGCGAGCGGCGGTGTGAGGTAGTGCGGCTGCGGCTCGTGATGACGCTACGCGTCATCGCTGGCAGTGCCGCAAATGATTTTGGGATTCGGTTACAGTGGCCAAATCCCAAACTCCCGATTATATAAGTAGATAGAGTAGAAAAAGGAGCAATGCTATAGCATCGGGAGTGTGGTGAAATGAATTGTGTGTATCATTAGTCGTGTTAACAGGAGCAGTAAACATGTGTGACAGTATTTGGGCTTTAGAAAAATAGTAGTATCTGATGTGTTTGAATTTGGGCATTGTATATGTAGCTTGATTTGAGTAATTGTAAACAGGTGCATTGTCTTTTGTTAGTTGTGTGCTATATTTAGGTAAGTAGTGTGGTGTTTGTTGGGCGATGTGTATTAGGTGTTGAATCTTGTGTTTGCAGTGTGTGTGTCTTTACATGACACAGTGTGTTGTAATGGAATGTGAGTGTAAATGATTGTGGTATAGTGCTTTGTGTTTGTGCATGTGTAAAGAAAAAAACGGTAAACAATTAAAAGCATAGTAGCAGAGTGTACAGGCGTGTGCGGCGGTGGCAGAGTGTACAGGCGTGTGCGGCGGTGGGAGAGTGTAGAGGCGTGTGTGGCGGTGGCAGAGTGTAGAGGCGTGTGTGGCGGTGGCAGAGTGTACAGGCGTGTGTGGTGGTGGCAGAGTGTACAGGCGTGTGTGGCGGTGGCAGAGTGTACAGGCGTGTGTGGCGGTGGCAGAGTGTACAGGCGTGTGTGGCGGTGGCAGAGTGTAGAGACGTGTGTGGCGGTGGCAGAGTGTACAGGCGTCTGTGGCGGTGGCAGAGTGTACAGGTGTCTGTGGCGGTGGCAGAGTGTACAGGCGTCTGTGGCGGTGGCAGAGTGTACAGGCGTCTGGCGGTGGCAGAGTGTACAGGCGTCTGTGGCGGTGGCAGAGTGTACAAGCGTCGGTGGCGGTGGCAGAGTGTAGAGGCGTCGGTGGCGGTGGCTGAGTATACAGGCGTCTGTGGCAGAGTATACAGGCGTCTGTGGCAGAGTATACAGGCGTCGGTGGCAGAGTATACAGGCGTCGGTGGCAGAGTATACAGGCGTCGGTGGCAGAGTATACAGGCGTCGGTGGGAGAGTATGCAGGCGTCGGTGGCAGAGTATGCAGGCGACGGTGGCAGAGTATGCAGGCGTCTGTGGGAGAGTATGCAGGCGTCTGTGGCAGAGTATACAGGCGTCTGTGGCAGAGTATACAGGCGTCGGTGGCAGAGTATACAGGCGTCGGTGGCAGAGTATACAGGCGTCGGTGGCAGAGTATACAGGCGTCGGTGGGAGAGTATGCAGGCATCGGTGGCAGAGTATGCAGGCGACGGTGGCAGAGTATGCAGGCGTCTGTGGGAGAGTATGCAGGCGTCTGTGGCAGAGTATGCAGGCGTCTGTGGCAGAGTATGCAGGCGTCGGTGGCAGAGTATGCAGGCGTCGGTGGCAGAGTATGCAGGCGTCGGTGGCAGAGTACGCAGGGGTCTGTGGCAGAGTGTGCAGGCATCTGTGGCAGAGTATACAGGCGTCTGCGCCCCTTTACCCGCGGCTGAGGGTGCTCCTTTAGCGGCGGGAGGGGGGAGAGCACCCTGTGGGTGCTGTCAGGGCCACCCAGCATGGGCGGCCTGGAGAGGGGGGGGTGCTGTCAGAGGCGCCCAGCACCGGTGCTCCTTTAGCTGCGGGAGGGGGGAGAGGACCCTGTGGGTGCTGTCAGGGCCACCCAGCACAGGCCCCCTGGAGGGGGGGGTGCTGTCAGAAGCGCCCAGCACCGGCGCTCCTTTAGCCGCGGGAGGGGGGAGAGGACCCTGTGGGTGCTGTCAGGGCCACCCAGCACGGGCGCCCTGGAGGGGGGGGGTGCTGTCAGAAGCGCCCAGCACCGGTGCTCCTTTAGCCGCGGGAGGGGGGAGAGGACCCTGTGGCTGCTGTCAGGGCGACGCAGCACCGCCGCCCCTGTAGTAGCGTGTTGTGATGGGTGAGGAGGGGGGGGGGCTGTCAGGGAGCACGGCCTCCCCTGCATGAGCGGTGATGAGGTCCCTGCGGCGATATGTAATATCTAAGATGGCGGGGAAATGTCGCGAGATTTTAGGCGCCATCTTGGAAATGACATGTCGCCGTAAGGAGAGCCCTACTGCAGCTGCATGGTGTCACTGAGGCGCCAGCGGTGATAGAGCAGCGCAGGGCGGACGGGTGGACAGCGGAGCCGGCGGGTGGGCTGATAGGAGAGTTGTGGCGGCGGGTGGGCAGCGAACACTGCTCACGATGACGGTATGTGTCATCGCTCGCAGTGGCGCAATGCATTGTGGTATTCGGCTACAGTGCCCGAATTTCAAACTGCGGATTATATAAATAGATAAGAGAATTCTGATACAAAACCATCTAAAATCCTTCCAAAAGATGGCTTCCTAGACTTATTCTAAACCTGACATATGCTCGGTATGGGGGCGGGGTCTAAACAGCATTCACTGCTTATCAGTGTCCCAGGTTTCATGCAGGGACAGTGTGAGCTCAAGCTGTCAGCAGTGCACACAGATCCTGTGAGATCTTATTTGACTCATCCATTCACATCTCTGCCCCTTGTAAACAGCTAATTGCATTGAAGAGGAGAGCCGATGTGACTGGAGAGGAATCAGATAAGATCACACAGCTAGGAGCTGTGTGCCGACAGCCTTAGCTCATACTGTCCCTGCATGAAGTAAACTGAAATTACAGATCAGCTGTGGCCACGCTACACTGGGACACTGTGTAGGCCACACCCCCTTCCTTATATGGTTATCTGGTCGTATTCAAGATGTGTGAGAAGTGAAGATGGATCTCACAAAGAATGAGCTTCAGACAGTTTAGTGGGGACAGCTTGTGGAAGACTAATTGTTTCCTTCCATGTTTCCTTTCATTAATAAAGTTTGTTTGAAAGTTTCTTATTATCACTTGCTCTACATTATTATTAAATAAAAAATTAAATAGTGGTTACGCTTTAAACATTTTTAATCCCTTTAAATAGTTATGTTTTTTACATGCTTTCATACATCATTCTGTCAGTTTCATAAGTAGATAATTTATTGATATATTGGTTTATAGGACCCAATAAAATGAGAACACCTTGACATTGGTCATTGGGCTCACATGCTTTGGCCAGTGTATCAGCTAAGTTCCCTATTTTTCTCTCTGTAATCTTAAGCAGTTTCTGCTATGCCTGTTTGCCCCATTTCACACTTGCATTAGCTTTAAACATAGCCTTGCCATTGCATTCATTAGCTAATATGCTAGTTCAGTTTCATTTAATGTCAGTGTGCAGCAGATCTCCTCCTATATTATGTTTTTTTCGAGCTAGCACCTTTCACGTATAGGTGTCGCCAGTCAATTCTAACTATTAAATTCGGCGAACTTGACAAAATTCGAACTTCCAAAGGTTCACTTATGTTTATTGGTAACATCTCCAAAGAACCTCTGTAAAATTAAGTGTTCTATGTTGTATCTCGGCGAAGCTTTGCTGGTAGCGTGAACTGGGGTAACCGGCCACGCCAGGGCCTTTTTAAAAGTTGGGTGCTTTCTTTGGGATGTATGTGGAGATACTGATTGATGGGTCTGCCCCATGTAGTTACAGTTCAGGGAGTTTGTTTTGCATATGGTTGACTCTAAATCATAGCACCATTAAGAATTAAAAAAAAAAGTCACAACGAAATGCTATTCCATTTTTCATAGCTGTTGTAGTCAGATGAGGCTGGCTGCCTAAAACAATACGTTTTTCAAAAGAAATGCTTCGGATCTCATGGATATTTTTGGGAAGAGCACTGGGAAGGCATACAAAGGCAAAGGGCATTAAACTGTAAGTAGCAAGACCATGCTCAAACTCTCATCAGTTAATCAGCAGGGTCTGTGGCCTTCATTTTTAACAAAATCATACTCTTGCCACTGTGCCTCAGGTCTGTGACTTCAATTTAAAAAAAATGAAACAGTAGTAACTATGCACCAGGTATTGCGGGCTTAATCTATGCCAAACCTGAAATTGCAATGCAGCAGGCAGTGTTGGGTGGCTTTTAAAACTATCTGTAGGCAAGCAGTTTGCAAAAGTGGTGAATTTTGGGCAATCTTGAGAGTGAGGGTGAACTGGGTAAAAAGGCCTGTAGTCAAAATTGGGTGCTCTGTTGTAGATATCTGAAAATCTTGGCTTTGTGGGTCAATTGTAAAAGCATGCTTTGTAGGAAGCTTTTATTAGCATTGATGCACTATGGGTTAACTATATAATGGGGTTCAAAATTTGGGGTAAAGATCATGGCGAGTTCATTTCCTGAACCTGATTATGTGATCCATGTAGATTTGGCGAACCGCAATACTCACGGATCCACTCACCTCTGGTTATGAATATTCCATTAATGAAGAAGGTATAATAAATGGACATGGGTTTAATTTGATGGACCTATGTCTTATAAGTAAATTTGATAGACTAGTAAATAGGAGAAAAAGCACAAATAGGGTCTTATTTGAGTATATATGTGAGTAAGGATAAGTTAATGAACTAGCCTTATGGTTTTGTTATAGTCACAACAAAAACACACACACACACAGAAATCTTTTATTACATACAAAATGGACAGAGACACCTCATTATCCACTTTATTAGCTCCCACCAAGTTCTCCTCCGACGTAATCTTGTAATTACTGTAATCTTGCAGTGGGGCGAAGTGATGCGTCTCACCACTATCTTTGTATAGCCGAGTGTCAAAAAAATGGCAGCTATGTGTGTATGTGTGTGCATGTGCGAGTATGTATGTGTCTGTATATGGGTGTATGTGTGTGTGCATGTGTGTATGTGTGTATGTGCATATGTGTGTATGTGTGCATGTTTGTATGTGTCTGTATCTGTATGCGTATATGTGCATGTGTATGTGTGTGCATGTATGAAGAAATGTGTATGTACGTTTGTATGCATGTATGCACATGTGTACATGTGTGTATGCAAGTATGTGCATTTGTGTGCATATGTGTGCATGCATGCATGTATATGTGTGTATATCCATGTGTGTGTATGTATGTGTATGTGCGTTTGTATGGGCATGTGTGTCTGTGTGTGTATGCACATGTGTATGTGTATGTGCATGTGTGTGTATTTGTGTTGGCATGAATTAACATGCATGTATGTGTATATGTGCATGTTGGTGTGCGTGTATGTGCATGTGTTTGTGTATATGTGTGTTTGTGTATGTGCGTATGTATGTGTGGGTGTGAATGCATGTATGTGTGTATGTATATGTTTGTGTGCAACTATGTATGTGTGAAAGTGTCTGTATGTGTGAGTATGCACATATGCATGTGTGTATTCATGTATGTGCATGTATTGGCATGTTTGTGTATGGGCATGTGTGAGTATATATGTACATGTGCTTATGTATGTGCATGTGAGTTTATGTGTGTGTGTGTGTGTGTATGTGAATGTGTGCATCTTCACCCACCTCCACCCACCACAGCTAGGAAATGCAGAGGTTCTGTCTGTGGCCTGTGTGTGCAGAAGCAGATGGGGTGTTGAGCACCCTGTAGCTACCAGTGGGTTCCCGCACCCTATCTCTATCTGGACAGGATGCAAACAGAGCCTTAGAGTTTCCTAGCTGCAGTGGGTGGAGGTGGGTGCAGAGGTGCAATGGGGATGTCAGGCCACGGGGTTTTGGGCAATGGGTGTGTTGTGTGGTGGCCATGTTGGGCTACGGCATTGGCATGTGGGTGGCAGGCAGCTGGGTTTATAGCGGCGATCACCATGTTTTGATACCCATCACTTGGGTGTCCCAATAAGGCTTCCTATGTGCTTTCAAGCGGCGCAATACATTGTGGGATTCAACCTTGTACAGATAGAAGTGGTGACGGACGACATTAGGTAAGTATTATAATAGAAAATAGATGGTAACTCTGCAATTTATAGTTCTAATGCTCTGATGACTTTTACAAGTAATGGTGCTGCTTTTCGTGGTTACCACATTCTTAAAGGGAACCAACCACCTCAGATGACGACTATAAGCAGTTAATACATGTCCCTGCACCCTACCTACACCGTTCCAGCTATGTTTTTGCTAAGAATATTGATAAATGCAAACCGAAATATACACTTTGTAAACTTACATGCCTGCGTATTTCTGGGCGTCTCCCTGTGTGTGCTGGGACTTGTGTGCTGTGCTCATCATGCCTGCTCTCCCCCTCCCTTATGCACGCCCCCTCTCAGCCTGCTATACTGTGTGAGGCTGATTGCGTCATAAAGGGGCGGGGCTACCGGGATGCCGAGAGGGGGAGAGCAGGCATGATGAGCACTGCACACAAGTCCCAGCACACACAGGGAGACGCCCAGAAGTACACAGGCATGTAAGTGTATAAAATCATTATCTCACTTCTACTGCAGCCACTTTTCACACAAAAGCAGTGCTGCAAATGGTTTACTAGGCTGCAGGGGCACATATTAACAGTGTATGAGGGTCATCCGAGGTGGTTGGTTCCCTTTAAAGCACCACTTCAGCATTCTTTTTCATTTTACCACTGGACTGTTCATTTTAAGCTAAGTCCCTTGACCTTACTCTTATGCTCACACTCCGGAATCTTCATCTGTTATTGGTGCCACCCCTGTTGGTATCCTACTCTTTGTGAACTGTCGACTGCACCAGTATTTCATGGAGCAAGTCAGAGGTCACAACTTAATGTAAGCCTGCGCGAGCATTGTTCTAGCACTCATAGACTTGCATTGAGAGTTTTTATGTAACTTTTGACTTCCAGACAGACTGAAGTTGCTGTCATGAAATGATGATGCAGATCCAAAGCAGCATTTGTAAAAGCTGAAGAAGGAGGTTGAGTATAAGGGTAGAGGCAGGGAACATAGATTTAAAGCACCACTCCAGCGCTGAAAAAAAAAGTATCAAGTGGCTTTTATTTTATACTACCCTTTCCATTGTCAAAAACACTATTACTTCTAGTACACATTTTCTACAACACTTTATCTAACTTTTGACAATATTTTCAACACCAGTTATTCAACCCTTTCCACGAAACACATAATAAGATAGGCCCTTTTCACATTCAGTGTTCTATTCCATTTGAACATATGCGCTTTTGTGTTAAAAACGCATTCTAACGCAATGTGTTAACGCACCCATAAACTTCTATTACAAAAATGGATAGTAACGCAAGCCTTTTATTGTGGGAAAAAAAAGCTTGTGTTTCAGCAATGCATTTTTCATAGCGCCATGCCAAACCCAATCTGCAATATTTTTGGGTGAGTTTGGCCAAATGCAATGCTAACACATGCGTTTTGTTAACATTTCAGTCTATGGGATATGCAATGTGATGGAGCTAGTGTGGAGCCCACTGGGACGGGGTACTCGGTGCCGGACCGGGGTGCTGCTGGGGGATGTCACGGCGGTCCTGGTCCAGACCGTGTCCCGGGCCCGCACAATAAAATGGGGGTTATTTACAGGGGATTTGTGAGTCGTGACGCCACCCACTATATGCGGCCAGTGATGGGGCCGCCGCTGCTGCAGAACCTCCGGGGATGATGGGATAGCAGCTTGGATGGAATAGTTCCAGTGGGCAGAACTGGGTTCCCCGGGGCAGTGGTGATAGTAGTAGTAGTCTGTGATGGTGGTTATTGATGCTGCAGGAGAGTAGGGGGTAGCAGTAGAGATGATGAGAGTAGAGGCAATGGCAGTTTATGAGGGCAAGTGGGGCTTCAGCATAAGGAATACACACACTCACGGTTTCTATTGTTTTCCAAGTCTTTACTTGCAGATGGTATTACACAGCATTGTCCACAGAGTCTGTACCGGGTTGCTCCCACCCTGACCGGGTCTTTGGCTTCCTACTTATGCGCAGTGTGTGGCCCTGCTGCCGCTTGTAGCTGAACTGTTGGCCCTGTCTCTTACCACGGGTACCAATCGGCTGGGCAACTTGAGTCCTCTGTATCACTGACCCCTCCATGATGCTTTGCTATGTGTGAGGTAGCAAGGGGAATGGTGGTAGAGGGACGCTATGTTTCCCCAAGGATGGTGAGCTACTGCATGTATGGGACAGGAGATGCTTACATGAGCATAGGTGAGGCAGGTGTGGCCACCGTTACTGAGAACGGTGGCTGTTGGTAAAGCCTGTTATGGGACCTCATCTATGAGGAATGGGGGGAAGGTTTTTGGGCGGGCCTCCATTCCTCATCTCCCGCCCCAGGCTTTTGAAGTAGCTGGGAGGGAAAGACAGGTGAAAAAGGTTAAGCCGGAAGAGACGGCTGTCAAGGTGTTGTGAGTTCAGATCAGACTGGAGAGGAGTTCAGTCTGGGGAAAAGTAGCCTGTGAGAGCACAGGGAGCGTGTACCGGACCCCAAGGTGGGGTAGGACCCCTCGGCGAGCTCCAGGAGGAGCAGGTTTAGGGCCGACACTATTATCCTGATGTAAGGACTATTTTTTTTGTTTGTTTTGCCATTGTGTGAAATAAAACACACTTGTTTTTGGACTGAGCCTGAGTGTCACTGCCTTACTTGCTGCTGCTATAGAGACTGATCCCTACATATGGTGGAGAATGCGGGCAATGCAGTAAGGCATACACTAATCGCTGTATAGGACGAGTTGTATGTCCTGGGTGAAGCAAGCCCTAAAGCAGCGCTCAGCAATGGAGGACGTTGTAAAGGCATTGATTGAAGCCAACCTGCAGCAGAAGCAGCAACAGCAGATGTATGCTGAGGCGCTGCAGGCCCATCAGCACAGCCATACGGAGGCCCTGAGACTTCAACAGCAAACTAACCAACTCCTGATGGAACAATTAACAGCCCTGAGGTCAAGCGCACCGTCTGATCCACAGCAGGACATCAAGAAGCGGGTCTGCGCGTCCCTCCAAAAGATGACCGCAGGGGACGATGTCGAAGCTTTCTTGGCGGGGTTCGAGAGAGTGGCAGAGCGAGAGAGTCTGCCGCTACACCAATGGTCGGAGGTCGTAGCGCCATATCTGATTGGAGAGCCCCAGAAAGCGCACTACGACCTGAGCGAGCAGGACGCCCGGGACTATCAAAAGGTAAAAGCCGAGATTCTAGCTCGATTAGGTGTGAATGTGTATCTCCGTGCCCAGAGAGTCCATCGCTGGGCCTATGTAGAGACTGTAGCGGTCCGGTCTCAGATGTATGATCTCGTCCATCTTGTAAAAAAATGGTTACAGCCGGAGCTGTTGTCCCCAGCGCAGATGGTGGAAAGAGTGGTACTGGACAAGTTTGTGCGGGCCTTGCCCCCAGCCATACAGCAGTGGGTGGGTCATGGGGACCCTGTCGATGCCAACCAGCTGGTCGGTTTGGTGGAACGATATGAGGCCACCCAGAACTTGTTAAAAGTTTCTTCCCCAGCCCGTGTGCTCCCCAAATCCCGCAAGGTCACCGACCCTGAGAAATACAGGACTCTGACCCGCACCCCCACCCCTGCAGGTCCTCAGGCAAGGAAGCTAGAGACTGTTGTGTGCTGGAGGTGTCAAGAGCGAGGACACATTGCTGCAAACTGCCCTATCACCACCGATCCTATGGACTGCAGTGTGGCCCGGCGTGTCTCCCTCTATGCCTTCCCGGTATATACCGCTGCTTCCCCAGAGCCTGCACATATCTCTCCCATGTGTCAGGTTACGGTGGCGGGATGTCCTGCAGCTGCCCTCTTGGATTCGGGAAGCCTTATCACCCTGGTGCATGCCACCTTGGCTGGGTCAGCATCCTACACGGGACGTAATGTGGGGGTCTTATGCATTCATGGGGATTTGAAAGAGTACCCTACAGCCATAATCACTATCCAAACCCCGAAGGGGGAGTGTCGTCATGAGGTGGGAGTGTTAGAGTCCCTGCCGTATGGACTGATCCTTGGGAGAGACTTTCCCCTATTCTGGACTCTGTTACCGGGAAACCCGGGGTTAAGGGGTAAACAAGTCCAGAATATCACGGACCCTGAGCCTGATCCTCGTGATCCCGACTCAGGGGTGCCAGCCGTGGAAGTAACAATGTCCCCTCTAGAGGTATTAGCGGGTGAAGCCGACGAGCTTGGGTCGGTACCTGAGTTCGCAGAGTTGGGAGTTCCCCGTGACAATTTTGGTACTGCACAGCTCCAAGACCCGACGTTAGATCGGGCAAGGGAAAATGTTATTTGTATTAATGGGGTGTTTCAGTACCCAGGAGCAGACCAGGTGTTTCCCCACATGGCTGTCAACCAGGATCTGCTATACAGGGTTGACAGAGTGCGGGGTGAGACCTTGGAACAGCTGGTGGTTCCGCAGCCTTATCGCCCGACGGTGCTCGACTTGGCACATAGGCATGTGCTGGGCGGACACCTGGGCCATAAAAAGACTCTGGAACGAATTCTGCAGCGTTTTTACTGGCCGGGAGTGTTTCGGGAGGTGCAGCGGTATTGCGAATCATGCCCCGAGTGTCAGCAATCCGCTCCTATGCCGCACTTCCGTAGTCCCTTGGTACCCTGCCCATTATAGACGTACCATTTGAAAGGGTCGCCATGGATCTGGTGGGTCCTCTGGTCAAGTCTGCCCGAGGGCATCAGCATATCCTGGTAATCATGGATTACGCTACCAGGTATCCAGAGGCAATTCCACTGCGGCACACCTCGGCGAAATTGATAGCCAAAGAGCTACTTGCCGTGTTCTGCCGGGTAGGAATCCCTAAAGAAATACTTACGGACCAGGGGACGCCGTTCATGTCCAAGGTTACCAAGGAGCTATGTAAACTGTTCCGGGTAAAGCAGTTGCGCACCTCGGTCTACCATCCGCAGACAGATGGCTTGGTTGAAAGATTCAACAAAACCCTAAAGAGCATGCTGAAAAAGGTGGTATCCAGGGATGGGAAGGACTGGGATTGTCTTCTACCATACCTGATGTTCGCGATTCGGGAGGTACCACAGGCCTCAACAGGTTTTTCTCCGTCCGAACTCGTGTATGGTAGACATCCCCGGGGCCTGCTCGACATTGCCAAAGAGGGATGGGAGCAGGAACCCACCCCTCACAAAAGTGTAGTAGAGCACATCGCGACCATGCAGGACCGGATGGCAGCGGTGATGCCGATAGTGAAAGAACACTTAGAGGAAGCCCAAAGAGCTCAAAGCCGGGTATATAATAGATCCGCTAAGGTCAGAACTTTTAACCCGGGAGACAGAGTCCTGGTACTAGTGCCTACTGTGGAGAGTAAATTCTTGGCGAAGTGGCAAGGGCCCTACGAAGTCCTAGAAAGAGTTGGGGAGGTCAACTAAAAGGTATATCAGCCGGGTCGGAGAAAGACCGAGCAGATATACCATGTCAATCTGCTAAAAGCCTGGAAAGACAGAGAGGGTCTGGGTACAGAGGGGTCTCCAGCTGACCGTCCTCCTGCACTGACTTTACAGGCCAAGGGGGTGCCTGAGGGGGCAGTGGCAGAAGTGACGATAGCCGAAACCCTCACGAAAAACAAGCAGCAAGAGTCTCGAGAGTTTGTGGCCAGGAATACGGATGTATTTTCAAAGCTGCCAGGGCGTACCTCGTTGATTACACACGACATTGTCACCGAGCCCCAGGTAAAAGTTCGGATGAGGCCATACCGAGTACCTGAGGCACGGCGAAAGGCCATTTCAAAGGAGGTTCGTCAAATGCTGGAGTTAGGGGTTATTGAGGAGTCGAAAAGTGAATGGGCTAGTCCCATTGTGCTTATTCCTAAACCCGATGGGACGATACGGTTTTGCAACAACTTCCGGAAGCTGAATGAGGTCTCTAAATTTGACGCTTATCCAATGCCACGAGTAGACGAGCTCATTGAAAGACTCGGGAAAGCCCGGTACTTCTCCACACTCGATCTAACTAAGGGATACTGGCAAGTACCCCTTACGGATAGCGCCAAAGAGAAGACCGCGTTCATCACCCCGGAGGGTCTGTTTCACTACCTGGTGTTGCCATTTGGCTTACATGGGGCTCCAGCCACGTTCCAAAGATTAATGGACATCGTGTTGAAGCCTCATCAAAGGTACGCCTCGGCCTATCTGGATGACGTCATCATTTTCAGCAGCGACTGGGAGAGCCACTTGGCCAAGGTACAGGCTGTGGTGGACTCTCTCCGGGCAGCGGGGCTGACTGCCAACCCCAAAAAGTGTGCTCTGGGAATGGAGGAGGCACGCTATTTGGGGTATGTGATAGGGCGAGGTATGATTAAGCCGCAGGTCAACAAGGTCGAAGCCATCCAGAGTTGGCCCCAACCAAGGACAGTAAAGCAGGTGAGAGCCTTTCTGGGAATTGTGGGATACTACAGGAGGTTCATCCCCAATTTTGCCACCCTCTCAGCCCCATTGACAGACCTTCTGAAAGGAAGACGGCCCGTCATGGTAAAGTGGAACCCCAGGCCGAGCATGCCTTTCTGGTCTTGAAGACGGTGTTATGCAGGTCTCCCATCCTTGTCACACCTGACTTCACCCAAACCTTCATCGTTCAGACAGATGCATCAGAAGTAGGGCTAGGTGCAGTCCTTTCTCAGGAGGTGAATGGGGAAGAACACCCCGTTAACTACCTGAGCCGCAAGCTCACGCCTGCAGAGAAAAATTACAGTGTGGTCGAGAGAGAGTGCCTAGCCATCAAATGGGCCTTGGAAGCGTTGAGGTATTACCTGCTGGGGCGACGGTTTCGGTTGGTGACTGACCACTCCCCACTCACGTGGATGAGCCAGTCCAGAGAGAGGAATGCGCGAGTCACCAGGTGGTTCTTGTCGCTCCAGAACTTTAACTTCATGGTGGACCACAGAGCCGGGAGGCTGCAGAGCAATGCCGATGCCTTGTCCCGGACTCACTGTTTGGTGGCAGGAGTTCACCCCCCCAGGGTTGAACTGAGGGGGGGGGGGTGAGGTAGCAAGGGGAATGGTGGTAGAGGGACGCTATGTTTCCCCAAGGATGGTGAGCTACTGCATGTATGGGACAGGAGATGCTTACATGAGCATAGGTGAGGCAGGTGTGGCCACCGTTACTGAGAACGGTGGCTGTTGGTAAAGCCTGTTATGGGACCTCATCTATGAGGAATGGGGGAAGGTTTTTGGGCGGGCCTCCATTCCTCATCTCCCGCCCCAGGCTTTTGAAGTAGCTGGGAGGGAAAGACAGGTGAAAAAGGTTAAGCCGGAAGAGACGGCTGTCAAGGTGTTGTGAGTTCAGATCAGACTGGAGAGAACTTCAGTCTGGGGAAAAGTAGCCTGTGAGAGCACAGGGAGCGTGTACCGGACCCAAAGGTGGGGTAGGACCCCTCGGCGAGCTCCAGGAGGAGCAGGTTTAGGGCCGACGCTATTATCCTGATGTAAGGACTATTTTTTTTGTTTGTTTTGCCATTGTGTGAAATAAAACACACTTGTTTTTGGACTGAGCCTGAGTGTCACTGCCTTACTTGCTGCTGCTATAGAGACTGATCCCTACATATGGTACAGTGAAGATGGTGGACCTTCACTATTCCGGTATTTACTGTCCTGTCTGTCTCAGGCACAGCCTCGGATCTGGTATCCGTCTTAAGCGCCTCTCGGGGGATAAGTTTGGGGTAACTCTTTATCCCGGGGATGTTCCTCTGTTACTCTGTCTCCTTTCCTCAGACCTCTCAGGACCTCCACTGACACTTGACTCTCCTCCAGACTCAACTGACTAACTGTCACTCCTACTCTGTGGTAAACAACTTTAGCTCCTCCCACTAGTGCAGGTGCCACCTAAGTTCCTCCCACTTTCTAGTGTAATGTTGTGTGGGGATTAAACCTGTGTTGATGTTTCTGTGGCACATTAACCCTTGGGGTGCCACACTAGCATTTTTGCACCATATGTTGATATGCGTTTGACTGCATTGGTTTGCGTTTTTTAATTGTTCTATTGGTTAATGTGGCACATGTGCTCCATATCATGTTATAATTGTTTTTTTTTGTTGTTTTTTTTAACCATTTTAAATGTTGTGTTTTAAAGGTCTTTTTTTCTTAAAAGAACAAAGGTTCTTTTAACAAGGGTTAAAGCAAATATATATATACTAGCTGTGAGCCCGATGCAAATGCATCGGGTGTCTAGAATATTTTTTTTTTTTTTTTTAGATTTTCAAATAATAATCCAATTATTCCAATGACATCTTTACACCAACTACATATATTTGTATGGTTGATATCATTTAAGGAAAATTGAACTATTATGTTGTAAGGGTCTTAGAACACAAAGTAGCAATACTTCTTAATATGTCAATTGTTTGAATTGATGAATTAACAGTACTAATGTGTGTATCAGCCAGTTTGTGTCAGCCCACCAATCGCGTCAAGATGCCCTTACGCATGGTGGGACCTACTCTAACTAAATCCGAATTGATATAATTTAGATATTTTTAATAGCTGGATTTTTCTTACATTTTTTGAGGATTGTGATGTAAATAATAACATTTTGTAAATTGATACAGAAGGAGTTACCAAGTACAGACTTGCAGCAATATCCATACAATAACAAAAAAACTTGTAGTTAAGCTACGGTAAATGGAGTTAACATAGCTTCAGCAGGTGCATAAGATGCATCCACTAACTAACCACAGGTGACTGCAGTTGTTGTGGATGACACTGCCGCAACTATGTTGTCTGCACAAACCGCAAGTTAAGTACAAATTACATATATGCAATTATGAAAATTACAGCAAGTATGTTGTTGGTGAGTCCTTCATGATCAATTATTATCATTTAGTATATTCCTCAACAAAGTGAAAAAATCTAAGAAAAATGTCGTGGTAGAATCTAATTAATAATTTATGTTTGTCCCTATCTATCTAAACATGTGGAACACACCTTGCTAATGAGATGTGTGTGAACAGCCATCCCACCCGTCTCTTAGCTGTTCACAAAAACCTCTCCCTTTAAAGAATAAGAATCAAATCTCTCAGCACGTAGAGTACTGGAGCTTTAAATAGTGGTTTCTATCACCCTGTGAGAAAATCAGAATGATACACATCTCCAATGAAACCTGTAATGTGTTTTTCCACAAATATTGTATAAACTATGCACATAAAAAACTGAAATTGAAAAGACTAAACTAATTTTTTTTTTTTTTTTTTTTAAATAGAAAAGGTAAAAATATAAAATATGCAAAAGTTCATCCCAAAATATTCCGATAGACAATATTTTTGGTGAAGACTTTCTCACAGTTAGGCACCAATTTGCCTTGAATGCATGAATCCACCACTTTCACCTTCACATTGCATCGTCTCTTCACACGTGAGAAAGACACATATAATTGTCCATGACCAAAAACAGGTTCTGGCAAATAAATCCCCACTTTCTCCAAAGTTTGTCCTTGGGCTTTATTTATGGTCATGGCAAAGGCAGGCTTCACGGGAAATTGCCGACGTCTTAGTTTGAAAGGCAATCCAGTCTCTGATGGACAGAGATCAATTCTTGGAATGAAGACTACATTTCCTTCATCCGAGCCAGAAATTACTTTTGCTTGTATCAAGTTGTCAAACAAAGCAATAATAATCATCCGAGTCCCGTTGCAAAGTCCTTTTCTGCTGTTAAAATTACGCAAAAGCATTATAATTGTACCAACTTTTAGTTTCAGGAGATGAGAAGGCATTCCTGTTGGTGTTAGAGAATTTAGAAATTCCACGGGATATTGTTCGGGATTTTCTGTCTCATCTGGATCAATGGAATCGTGGCTCAAATATTCAATGTATTCACCAAGAATACAATCCATAACTTTTGAATTGATCAAATCCACAGCGTCATTTTTGGGACAAAGAATGGCATGTGATGCAGCATTCTGAATACTTTCATCATTATTCACATCAATGACAATGTTTTCACCAAATATATCCAAGATTAAAGAGCCAGTGCAGATCATGTCTTGCGGGATCTCAATGACATCATCACCAAGGTTGTAATCATTGGACAATTCTCCATTTCCCAATTGAATTAACCAATTGCTATAATCAGGATCAATGGAGCGCATGTTGTTAATGAGCGGCAATTGATTGAAAAGCTGCCATTGTCGTGAATATTTAATGCAGCTCTCTACGATGTCTGTCCTTGTTCCATGAGAGATGATAGGAAGACACTGCCGAAAGTCTCCTCCCAGAACAATGACTTTCCCTCCAAAGGGTAATTTATTTTTCTTGGAGACATCAGTTGTCATGACATCCCGTAATAATTGATCAATGACATGCAAAGCGTATTTTGACAACATAGTAGACTCATCAATGATGAAGAGTTTGGTAGTCTTCAAATGTTGGGCCGCATCAGTATCATTTTTGATTCTTGAAACGGATGTCTCATTAATTGGTATTGGTATGCCATACAGTGAATGGATAGTTCTTCCTCCTTGCAATAGATTAGCAGCAATCCCTGTACTGGCTGCAGGTGAGACAACTTCTCCTTCTCCTCTCAGTTCATGAATCAATAGATGATAGAGATAGGTTTTCCCACTTCCACCGGGACCATCAAGGAAAAAGCACTTTGCCTTATCACTTGTATCCTCTAAAGCTTTATGGATTGCAGTATAGGCCAAACGTTGTTGATCATTTAAGGTGACTTTCATTTCATGTGCTCTTACTAACTCTTCTTCTTTGTTGTATTGAGGACGAATGTGTGGTTTTCTTTTTGGGTGTGGCAGATTAAATTCATTAAAATGTTTAGCATGAAATTTTAAAACATGTTCAACATCAGTCATGGCGTATCCTTCACAATGCTCACAATCATCAGTGTCGGGGTGGTAGGCATGACAGTAATCTTGAACGAAGTGTTGTTTAAATTCTTGCCACAACTCCAGGGGATGATTAGGAGGACCAAACACACACGGAGCTGTGCAGGCATATTGAGAACACAGGCATCCAATAGACTTTTTCTCCAAACAGTGTCATCGAAGAGCAATCCATGGGCTAATGCCGCCTCTTTAAAAGTGGAGTATGTGACTTCCTTAACAGTCTTAAGGTTGTCAAAACTTGTAGCTCCTTTAACATGGAGTAACAACAGCCTTAAAAAATAACGTTCTTGTTCTTGAATACTAACAGTGTAGAGTCTACCAATGACTGAAGCACCTCCTCTCCTTCTAACTTCCCATGCACCTTCTTTCTAAACATAATGCTCCGGAATTTGACGATATAAGTACTCCCGAGCATTGGGATCATTCTCATTGAGGGTAAAGTAGGCCATGAGTGTTGATTGTCTGTCCATTGAATAACTGATGTTGTCCGCAGAATCACCCTCGTGAAAAAAAAGTGATTGTGAATGAGGCAGATGTACTGCAAGACGAATAATGCTGTGAGATTGTCTATGCATTTGGAAAGCAAAGATTCGCCAAGCTGCCTCTGGTGCACTGACATATCTGGAATCCATGAATTTATGAGTTTCATCGTGTCTGATGTTGGTTTCACAAATTTCCACATTGGCTTTGTCATGACCTTTATACACATATTTGAAGAGGTATTTTACGCTCTGAATGGAAGCACATACTACCACATTAATATGGCACTTATATTTTAATAGAAGGAAAGGGTTATATGAAACCACCCAAGAATTATCAATCATCTTGGAATGGTGTGGAAAAGAAGGTCCTTCGTTTCTTTGATAACTTGGATATGCATCCTCAGGTATAACAGTTTTTGTTTGAAACTTTTTGGGAAAAGCTTTTTTACACTTTCCATTCTCCATACATGGAGAATTGGGATTGTGTTGTCCACAGGGGCCATGGATCATGTGTTGCATGACAATTTGATGGAGCAGAGGGTAATGTAATGGATCAGGAATTTCAGCCCAAACAGTATTGTCCACTTCCACCTCAGTTCTTAGTTTTGAGTTGGCATCCAGAATAATTAGAATGTGAGCATGTGGTAGGCCTCGCTTTTGAAATTCTATCACATGAACCATAGCACAAACCTTACCAAATAATCCAGAATTAATATCTTTCAAAAGGGCTTCAAGTTTAATCCTGAAAACACGGGCCACTAAATCCGGGCGATGTTCAGCACGCTGCCATGGCTGTAAATTGGTTACAATTTCACTCCATTTCGGATTGCAGGTCATCGTTATAAAAAGATCTGGTCTTCCAAATTTAGTTACAATCGCCATGGCATCTTGATACCTCTGCTGCATGTTTCGGGGACTTCCCTCAAAGGAAGATGGTAAAATTACCGTCTTGCCAATGGGGATTCCTTTTTCTACAGATTTTCTCAGCAAATGTTCTTGAAGGAGACAATAATCTTCTACCTTCAAATCCTTCTGGTGTTGTCGTATAAAATTTAAACGATTGGCCTCGATCTTAACATAGGCATCCACCAAGTACTGCTGTGTCAGTTTACCTCCATTAAGGACAGGATTGAATTCTGTCCGTACTGACAGCAAATAACAGTAATACTGCAGCTGTGTCACCCTGCGAGCATTTTGGCCTTGCTGCATGAGTGCTTCATGCCACCCTTGCTCTCCATGAGGGAAAAACAATGGATACAGTAATGCATCCAAATTACTGTGTAAAATGCTTATTTGCTGTGTTCTGGGGGCCAACAGATTCTTTGGGTCTGGTTTTAGATGTATTAAAATGTCTCTATTAAATGGTGGCTCTCCATCAGCATTTTCAAAGATGACTGCGACTTCATGGACAGTAGGGTTGTTATACCGTCTTGGGTCTTGCTCTCTGTCTTGTTTAATTGCCATGATGATATTAGGCATATTTGTGCCATGTTCAAATGCTTTCTGTTCTTCCTCTTCCTCCACTTGCCGTAACATTTTATAAGCTGAAACAAAGGGATTAATACCTTCCAATTGCTCAGCAATAATTCTCATCAAGGCTGGATTACACTTGAGATTTTCTGGAGACTGTAGGCGTTGTTCAGTAGCAGTAGCACTATCCAAAATATACAGCTGTGCATATGCTGGAACTTGACCTTCAGCGGGGTGGAGAGTTCCAGTTCTATGGTAAATTTGGCCGTGAATCCGGAAACAGTACGGACCGTGTCCAGGTGGTTGAGAAACACTTGCACCCATGGAAGCAAATGCAAAGGAACTATTAATGCTCCTGATATTCTCCATGAGATTTTTACTATATGGGCTGTCTCCTTTCAGTAAAGTAGTGAAGAGCTCAGGGTACTGAGGTAATGGTACCTTAACTTTGCCCTTGTGACAACAAAGGGAGAACTGTCCATCAGATGGCCTTTCAGCCTCAAAATGTTGTGCTTCACAATGTTGACATAACACATTCATGGACCCACAGGTATGTTCTAAAATACCGGTATCGTCATCAGTAAAGCCAATAGGGATTGATGACGTAGGTGAAGTGAGCAACAGATGACCTTTTTTGTAGATGCCTACATAAATAAGGCGTTGCTGTGTAGAACTGTCAACACATCCAACAAAAGAAGTAGTGACTGGAGACTTCTTACGAAGGTTTTTTTTTTGGCGTAGTTGACGCTGTGAAGCAGCCAAATGGGCCAAATGGCGTTGTTTTGAGGTAGGTGACATAATTTGTAAACGTTTGACTTTAGCCAATTTGTGTCTTGTCATGGCAGAAGCAGTCTTCTCTGTTCTTGTTTTAGAAGAACATTTGCCCTTCACTTTACTTGTGCCAGATGTTGAAGGCAGTTCAGTTTCACAAAGTGTTGGAGACACAGATGTGGATGCCATATTAGAGGTAGATGGTTCTCCTTGCACCTTCACCTTTTGTTGTTTGCGTCTTTTGCGTTCCACCTCAGCTTTTTTGGCCAACCGACTGCTTCTTTCTTCAGCAGACTCCTTTGCAATTCTTTTATCCAAAGTCGTGTTGACCTTAACCAAACGGAGACGTTTTGTTTCCGGATCTTCCTGCGCACGCTTCTTGCGCTGGCATGCAGCTTTTTTAGCTCTAACAGAGCTTTTTTGTTTGTCAGAGCTCATATTGAGCACAGTACAGCAAAATGTATGCAATAATAGCTACAGTATATTAATTAAGGAAGCAATGAATATACATTCTGCATAGCAATATAGTCAAAGTAGTAATATTTTTCTTGATAATTTTTTTTATATACAATATATTTTTATATATAAATTTTATCCTAAAAATATATCAAAAAAATATATTTTATATATATTCTTAACTTAAATAAATTATGTATATTATATATTACAATTTATTATGTGTATATATAAATTGTATATGATTAGTATATATATATATATATATATATATATATATATATATATATATATATATATATATATATATATATTGTGTAAACGAAATAAAAGTTAGGGCCCTTTCACATCATCTTTTTTTTCAAATTGCGGCAGATGCGGTGAAAAAACCACATCTGCCACGATTGCCGCATAACTGCTGCACTTGCGGCATGGTTGCGGTAATCCCCATAGAAAGTATAGGGTGACTTGCAGCAAGTGCGGCAAGTATGGTGTTGCACTTGCGGCAAGTGCGGCCGCGAAAAAAACCGCACTGAGCCGCGGTTTTTTTCGCGGCCGCACCTGCCGCAAGTGCAAAACCGCATGTGCTGCACCTGCCGCAAGTCCCCCTATACTTTGTATGGGGATTACCACAACCGCAGCGCATGTGCAGCCGGTATGCGGTAATCATGGGCGATTTGTATTTTTTCACCGCATCGCAATGGAATATATAAGTAATATAGAATATACATATATTATAGATAATATACAATATTATATATAGATTAATATACAATATATATATATATATAGATTAATATACAATATATATATACAGAATAGATAGATTAATATACAAAATATATATATATAGATTAATATACACTATATATATATAATATAATATATATATATATATATATATTAATATACACTATATATATATATATATATATATATATATATATATATATATATATATATATATATATATATATATATATATATATATAGATTAATATACAATATATAATATATATATATAGAGTAATATACAATATATATATATATATATATATATATATAGAGTAATATACAATATATATATAGAGTAATCATATACATATATATCTTATATATAAAACCCGAAGGCCACTTCCTGTGGAATCTGGCCAACTTCCGTGATGGTCTCTGCCCTGTGTCACAGACCGGAACCGGAAGTTCCAGACCCACGAGCTCACCGCGAGCCGCTGTCAAACCTGCATAGCGGCTCGCAGTGGGCGCTAAAGCGCCACCGCCCCCCCCACACAGTGCCGTGTGCTCCCACCCAGGGCCGCACCGTCCATTGGACAGTGTGAGCCCTGAGTCCAGAGCGGCGGCAGCCAGGGGGAGCGGCATGGCAGAAGGGGGCGGCGCCACCAACATCAGCGGCGGCCTCAGGAGAGACGGACGCTGTCAGCGGTAACACTTCTGCAATGTATATTCATACATTGCAGAAGTGACATCTGCTGAAAATAAAGGGTTAAAAATAAAAAAAAAATCATTCTCACCTCTCCACGATCCAGCGATGCCTCCACCGCTCTGTGCTTCTAGGACCTGGCCTGACGTCACAGTGTAGTCACATGACCGGTTACCGCGGTAACCGGTCATGTGACTGTGACATCACGCCAGGTCCTGTTGATCAGAAGAAGAGAAGCTGGAAGCAGCGCGGGTGTCGTGCAGAGGTGAGAATGAAGATTTTTTTTATTTTTGTTAAGGTCTGCAAAGAGAGGAGACTGAGGGGCACAAAGAGGGGAGACAGAGGGGACACACAGCACAAAGAGGGGGTGCAAAGAGGGGAGACACAGGGGGACAAAGAGGGGAGACTGAGGGGCACAAAGAGGGGAGACAGAGGGGACACACAGCACAAAGAGGGGGTGCAAAGAGGGGAGACACAGGGGGACAAAGAGGGGAGACTGAGGGGCACAAAGAGGGGAGACAGAGGGGACACACAGCACAAAGAGGGGATGCAAAGAGGGGAGACACAGGGGGACAAAGAGGGGAGACTGAGGGGCACAAAGAGGGGAGACAGAGGGGACACACAGCACAAAGAGGGGGTGCAAAGAGGGGAGACACAGGGGGACAAAGAGGGGAGACTGAGGGGCACAAAGAGGGGAGACAGAGGGGACACACAGCACAAAGAGGGGATGCAAAGAGGGGAGACACAGGGGGACAAAGAGGGGAGACTGAGGGGCACAAAGAGGGAGACAGAGGGAACACACAGCACAAAGAGGGGGTGCAAAGAGGGGAGACACAGGGGGACAAAGAGGGGAGACAGAGGGGACACACAGCGCAAAGAGGGGAGACACAGGGTGACAAAGAGGGGAGACAGAGGGGACACACAGCACAAAGAGGGGGTGCAAAGAGGGGAGACACAGGGGGACAAAGAGGGGAGACACAGGGGGACAAAGAGGGGAGACTGAGGGCGCAAAGAGGGGAGACACAGGGGGAGACAGAGGGGACACACAGCACAAAGAGGGGGTGCAGAGAGGGGAGACACAGGGGGACAAAGAGGGGAGACAGAGGGGACACACAGCACAAAGAGGGGGTGCAAAGAGGGGAGACACAGGGTGACAAAGAGGGGAGACACAGGGGGACAAAGAGGGGAGACAGAGGGGACACACAGCACAAAGAGGGGGTGCAAAGAGGGGAGACACAGGGGGACAAAGAGGGAGACAGAGGGGACACACAGCACACAAAGAGGGGGTGCAAAGAGGGGAGACACAGGGGGACAAAGAGGGGAGACAGAGGGGACACACAGCACAAAGAGGGGGTGCAAAGAGGGGAGACAGAGGGGCACAAAGAGGGGGGACAGAGGGGACACACAGCACAAAGAGGGGATGCAAAGAGGGGAAACACAGGGGGACAAAGAGGGGAGACTGAGGGGCACAAAGAGGGGAGACAGAGGGGACACACAGCACAAAGAGGGGGTGCAAAGAGGGGAGACACAGGGTGACAAAGAGGGGAGACACAGGGGGACAAAGAGGGGAGACACAGGGGGACAAAGAGGGGAGACAGAGGGGACACACAGCACAAAGAGGGGGTGCAAAGAGGGGAGACACAGGGTGACAAAGAGGGGAGACACAGGGGGACAAAGAGGGGAGACACAGGGGGACAAAGAGGGGAGACAGAGGGGACACACAGCACAAAGAGGGGGTGCAAAGAGGGGAGACACAGGGGGACAAAGAGGGGAGACTGAGGGGCACAAAGAGGGGAGACAGAGGGGACACACAGCACAAAGAGGGGATGCAAAGAGGGGAGACACAGGGAGACACAGGGGGACAAAGAGGGGAGACTGAGGGGCACAAAGAGGGGAGACAGAGGGGACACACAGCACAAAGAGGGGGTGCAAAGAGGGGAGACACAGGGGGACAAAGAGGGGAGACAGAGGGGACACACAGCGCAAAGAGGGGAGACACAGGGTGACAAAGAGGGGAGACACAGGGGGACAAAGAGGGGAGACAGAGGGGACACACAGCACAAAGAGGGGGTGCAAAGAGGGGAGACACAGGGGGACAAAGAGGGGAGACACAGGGGGACAAAGAGGGGAGACTGAGGGGCGCAAAGAGGGGAGACACAGGGGGACAAAGAGGGGAGACTGAGGGGCACAAAGAGGGGAGACAGAGGGGACACACACAGCACAAAGAGGGGGTGCAGAGAGGGGAGACACAGGGGGACAAAGAGGGGAGACAGAGGGGACACACAGCACAAAGAGGGGGTGCAAAGAGGGGAGACACAGGGTGACAAAGAGGGGAGACACAGGGGGACAAAGAGGGGAGACAGAGGGGACACACAGCACAAAGAGGGGGTGCAAAGAGGGGAGACACAGGGGGACAAAGAGGGGAGACAGAGGGGACACACAGCACACAAAGAGGGGGTGCAAAGAGAGGAGACACAGGGGGACAAAGAGGGGAGACAGAGGGGACACACAGCACAAAGAGGGGGTGCAAAGAGGGGAGACAGAGGGGCACAAAGAGGGGGGACAGAGGGGACACACAGCACAAAGAGGGGATGCAAAGAGGGGAGACACACGGAGACACAGGGGGACAAAGAGGGGAGACTGAGGGGCACAAAGAGGGGAGACAGAGGGGACACAGCACAAAGAGGGGGTGCAAAGAGGGGAGACACAGGGGGACAAAGAGGGGAGACAGAGGGGACACACAGCGCAAAGAGGGGAGACACAGGGTGACAAAGAGGGGAGACACAGGGGGACAAAGAGGGGAGACAGAGGGGACACACAGCACAAAGAGGGGGTGCAAAGAGGGGAGACACAGGGGGACAAAGAGGGGAGACTGAGGGGCGCAAAGAGGGGAGACACAGGGGGACAAAGAGGGGAGACTGAGGGGCACAAAGAGGGGAGACAGAGGGGACACACAGCACAAAGAGGGGGTGCAGAGAGGGGAGACACAGGGGGACAAAGAGGGGAGACAGAGGGGACACACAGCACAAAGAGGGGGTGCAAAGAGGGGAGACACAGGGTGACAAAGAGGGGAGACACAGGGGGACAAAGAGGGGAGACAGAGGGGACACACAGCACAAAGAGGGGGTGCAAAGAGGGGAGACACAGGGGGACAAAGAGGGGAGACAGAGGGGACACACAGCACACAAAGAGGGGGTGCAAAGAGGGGAGACACAGGGGGACAAAGAGGGGAGACAGAGGGGACACACAGCACAAAGAGGGGATGCAAAGAGGGGAGACACAGGGAGACACAGGGGGACAAAGAGGGGAGACTGAGGGGCACAAAGAGGGGAGACAGAGGGGACACACAGCACAAAGAGGGGGTGCAAAGAGGGGAGACACAGGGGGACAAAGAGGGGAGACAGAGGGGACACACAGCACAAAGAGGGGGTGCAAAGAGGGGAGACACAGGGGGACAAAGAGGGGAGACACAGGGGGACAAAGAGGGGAGACTGAGGGGCACAAAGAGGGGAGACAGAGGGGACACACAGCACAAAGAGGGGGTGCAAAGAGGGGAGACACAGGGGGACAAAGAGGGGAGACACAGGGGGACAAAGAGGGGAGACTGAGGGGCACAAAGAGGGGGTGCAAAGAGGGGACACACAGCACAAAGAGGGGGTGCAAAGAGGGGAGACACAGGGGGACAAAGAGGGGAGACAGAGGGGCACAAAGAGGGGGTGCAAAGAGGGGAGACACAGGGAGACAAAGAGGGGAGACAGAGGGGCACAAAGAGGGGGTGCAAAGAGGGGAGACACAGGGGGACAAAGAGGGGAGACACAGGGGGACAAAGAGGGGAGACAGAGGGGCACAAAGAGGGGGTGCAAAGAGGGGAGACACAGGGGGACAAAGAGGGGAGACACAGGGGGACAAAGAGGGGAGACAGAGGGGCACAAAGAGGGGGTGCAAAGAGGGGAGACACAGCACAAAGAGGGGGTGCAAAGAGGGGAGACACAGGGGGACAAAGAGGGGAGACAGAGGGCCACAAAGAGGGGAGACACAGGGGGACAAAGAGGGGAGACACAGGGGGACAAAGAGGGGAGACAGAGGGGCACAAAGAGGGGGTGCAAAGAGGGGAGACACAGGGGGACAAAGAGGGGAGACAGAGGGGGACAAAGAGGGGAGACAGAGGGGGACAAAGAGGGGAGACAGAGGGGGACAAAGAGGGGAGACAGAGGGGGACAAAGAGGGGAGACAGAGGGGGACAAAGGTGGCAGGAGGGAGAGAGGAGGGGGACGAAGTGACAGGAGGAGCAGGGAGAGGATCCAAACTGATTCTGCAAAATATCGGAATGGGATGCCTATTTAGCATCCGATTGCAGTCATCAGTTTGGATCCGTTGCTGTCCGAGGGGTGCAGCAAAAAGTCTGATCCCCTCGCACAGCACAAAAACGCTGTGTGAAAGCAGCCTTAGAGGGCGTGCACGCTGTGGCACTGTAGGCTGCAGGGCGGCGGGGCTGAGCGGACGCTGCAGGGGCGGGGGGGCTGAGACCCGCCAGCACCCCCCCGGCCTCCGATCGGCTCAGGCGGCAGGGTGGCTAGATGCACCCCTGCTCCCACCCACATCCGGGAACCGGCCCGGCCCACACTCCGGTGTGCGCCCTCCGCCGGCACCGCCCACTCTCCTCCTCCATCAGGGACCACCATTCCGCCACCGGCCCCGCACACAGCCCCGCCGACAGCCCGGTGAGTGTTCTGCCCCCCAGCCTCCCCTCTCCTGTGCCCCCCAGCCTCCCCTTTCCTGTGCCCCCCAGCCTCCCCTTTCCTGTGCCCCCCAGCCTCCCCTTTCCTGTGCCCCCCAGCCTCCCCTCTCCTGTGCCCCCCCAGCCTCCCCTCTTCTGTGCCCCCCAGCCTCCCCTCTTCTGTGCCCCCCAGCCTCCCCTCTTCTGTGCCCCCCAGCCTCCCCTCTCCTCTGCTCTTCTCCAGCCTCCGCTCTCCTCTGCCTCCGCTCTTCTCCAGCCTCTGCTCTTCTCCAGCCTCCGCTCTCCCCTGCCTCCGCTCTCCCCTGACCCCTCCCTCCTCTAACCCCTCCAGTTTCTGCCTCCTCCGTCCTCTGCCTCCTCCCTCCTCTGCCCCCTCCAGCCTGTGCTGCACTCACTGCTGACCACTGAGCCACCGCACTCACTGCTGACCACTGAGCCACCGCACTCACTGCTGACCACTGAGCCACCGCACTCACTGCTGACCACTGAGCCACCGCACTCACTGCTGACCACTGAGCCACCGCACTCACTGCTGACCACTGAGCCACCGCACTCACTGCTGACCACTGAGCCACCGTATACTCTCAATTAATTTCACAGCACTCCCCTATTACTAAATAAACTATATATAGATTCTAGACTACCCGATTCTTTAGAATCGGGCCACCATCTAGTAATATATATAATATGACATCTATAGATATATATATATTAATCTATATCTATATATCTATATATCTCTATCTATATATAAATATATATATATATATGTCTATTTATATATATATATATATCTATATATATATATAATTATGAATATATCAATATAATAATAATAATATTAATAATCAATTAATAATAAAAATTAATATTAACACTAATAATAATATAAATAATATAAATAATTATGAATAATTAATAATCGATTATATTGGCCAAAAAAGATATCTTAGCTGATATTGTAGAGATGAGGTTCCAACACTGGTTTTCCGACGTCCGTCCCACAGGATCACCAAGACAGGAATAATTTGTGAGGAAAAGTCAAAGTAAAAACTATAAAATTGCGGCGGGGGTAGTATAGTGATTGGTAGGCAAAAGGGAGTATAGTGATTGGTAGGCAAAAAGAGTTGCCACCCAGCAACAGCGCAGTCAGCCGTGGGTTTTTTCGCGGGCAAACCTGCCGCAAGTACAAAACCGCACCGCAACTCGCCCTATACTTTCTATGGAGATTACCGCAACCGCGCCGCAAGTAGACTCGCAATGGCCTCGCAGCCATTGCTCGCGCTACACAGCGACTCGCAATGGATCCCCATAGAAAGTATAGGGGGACTTGCGGCAGGTGCGGCGGCTGAGGTAGCGACTCGCAATGGCCTCGCGGCCATTGCTCGCGCTACACAGCGACTCGCAATGGATCCACATAGAAAGTATAGGGGGACTTGCGGCAGGTGCGGCGGCTGAGATAGCGACTTGCAATGGACTCGCGGCCATTGCTCGCGCTACCTCAGCTGTAAATCGCTTCTGGCAGTGAATGTTAACCCCGAGTCAGAATCGGGAATACTGCTACGAAGGTTAAATAAATTATATATATTATATATTTCAATTTATTATAATGTGTACATATATATATATATATATATATATATATATATACATATATATATATATATATATATATATATATTAATATACAATATATATATATACATAGATTAATATAGAATACATATATATATATATATATATATAGATTAATATTTAATATATATATATATATATATTATATATATATATATATATATATATATATATATTAATATAAAATATATATATATATATATATATATATATATATTAATATACAATATATATATATATATATTATATTAATATACGCTATATATGTATAGATTAATATACAATATATATATATAGAGAGAGAGTAATATACAATATATATATATATATATATATATATATATATATATATATAGAGTAATATACAATATATATATATATATATATATATAGTAAGCATATACATATATATATATATAGAATAGATAGATTAATATACAATATATAAATATATATATATAGATTAATATACACTATATATATATATAGATTAATATACAATATATATATATAGAGAGAGTAATATAGAATATATATATATATATAGAGTAATATACAATATATATATATATAGTAAGCATATACATATATATAATATGACATGTGTATATATATATATATTAATCTATATCTATATATCTATATATCAATATATATATATATCTGTATATATATCTGTATATCTCTCTCTATATATATATATATAATTATGAATATATCAATATACTAATAATATTAATAATCGATTAATAATAAAAATTAATATTAACACTAATAATAATAATATTAATAATTAATAATAATTAATAATCGATTATATTAGCAAAAAAAGATATCTTAGCTGATATTGTAGAGAAGAGGTTCCAGCACTGGTTTTCCGACATCCGTCCCACAGGATCACCAAGGCATAATCGATTAATAATAATAATTAATATTAACACTAATAATAATATTAATAATTAATAATAATTAATAATCGATTATATTGGCCCAAAAAGATGTCTTGTAGGGATGAGGTTCCAACACTGGTTTTCCGACGTCCGTCCCACAGGATCACCAAGGCAGGAATGATATGTGAGGAAAAGTAAAAGTAAACACTAAAATTGCAGCGGAGGGAGTATAGTGATTGGTAGACAAAGGGGAGTATAGTGATTGGTAGGCAAAAAGAGTTGCCACCCAGCAACAGCGCACTCAGCCGCGGGTTTTTTTCGCGGGCAAACCTGCCGCAAGTGCGAAATCGCACTTGCCGCACCTGCCGCAACTCGCCCTATACTTTCTATGGGGATTACCGCAACCGCGCCGCAAGTAGACTCGCAATGGGCTCGCGGCCATTGCTCACGCTACACAGCGACTCGCAATGGATCCCCATAGAAAGTATAGGGGGACTTGCGGCAGGTGCGGCGGCTAAGGTAGCGACTCGCAATGGCCTCGCGGCCATTGCTCGCGCTACACAACGACTCGCAATGGATCCCCATTGAAAGTATAGAGGAACTTGCGGCAGGTGCGGCGGCTGAGGTAGCGACTCGCAATGGCCTCGCGGCCATTGCTCGCGTTACCTCAGGGGTAAATCGTTAAGTTTGTGGCCGGGCCTCTGGTTCTATTTTCGGCCAACGACTCGCAATGGCCGCTTCGCGGCCATTGCTCGCGCGTGGTGACGTCACATAGTGACAAAGCCACGGCGATTCCGGGGTCCGACACGAAAATGCCTACGGCAATTATAGAGTAGATATTTTTACATTTTTGTTAAAGATAATCATAGTATACATCATTAATGCCAAAATTTAAATACAGTACAACACATGTCCATATTTAATATTAACCAATTTTTTATGTAACATAAACACATTTTAAACATGAGTTTGAATAACAGCATACGGTCATTGTTACATTACACAATAACACTTTCAATAATAACCATTAATACATTGCCATTTGAGGAACAAAAAATTTTGAGAAAAAAAAAAGAAATAAAAAAACATTAATCCTGCAACTGATTCTGACCAGCGTTATTCACAAAATGTTGGGCAAATTGATTATGAATTGCCATAACATCACTGCTTGCTCACACTGATGGATGCTGTACACTATATAGGTCAGACACATATTCATTTTTATCAACCGGAAGGGTCTCATGTTCAGACACAAAATTGTGCAGGCACACACATGCCGTAACTACTCGATTTACACTATCAGGATGCAGTTGTATGCATGTCAACAATACCCGCCACTTGACTGACATGAGGCCAAAACTGCACTCTACATACCGCCTTGCATGACTTAATTGCGAATTAACAATGCATCACTCATTGTTAAGAGCCCTTGTGGAATAAGGCCTAAGGACATTGTTGCTGAGTTGAAATGCAGCATCAGCAACTTACATGAGACTAGGCCCATCGTTTCCTGGCAAAGGTTGTGGTGGTGGCACATTAAATTGGTTGGTGGTAAGTCATCTTCAAATATTGCTGTTTCTGAAGGCGTGGGAATAATGCATATGGCCATATGAGCCTATATCTACAGCAATGAATCGGTACTGGCAATCAGACATTGCAATTAGGACAACTGAAAAATATTTTTTGAAGTTGAAATATAATGACCCACTATTTGGAGGCTTTTGAATCCTGATGTGTTTCTCATCTAGTGCCCCGATGAAATTTGGGAAATTTGTAAGTTCCAAACATTTTTCTGCTATACTTAGCCATTGTGCTGTTGTTGGCTTAGGCATGACAATGGGATGTAACGTGTCCCATAACACTTGACACGTGTCTTTCACAATGCCACAGATAGTCAACGTGCCACGTTTGAATTGAAAGTGTACTGAGAAATGACTTTCTCCAGTTGCAAGAAATCTGTGGATTGTTGGAGAAGAGAAAATGTAATTATAAAAATGTAAAACTTCCACTACGTACATCAAAAACACATTTTGAAATGACATGAAGCGCATTTGCAGTTTGAGTATGGGCAATTATCGAGTTTCATTTTAAGATAGAGAAAAAAAAAATGTAAACAACATACCTGAGCGTTACAAGCAACCTATCCTGAGGCGATATACACTACTGTTCAAATGTTTGGGGTCACCCAGATAATTTTGTGTTTTCCATAAAAACTCATACTTTTAGTTATTAAATGAGTTGTAAGGTCAGAAATAATGATTTTTAATTGAAATAATAATTTTCTCCTTCAAACTTTGCTTTCGTCAAACAATGCTCCCTTTGCAGCAATTACAGCATTGCAGACCTTTGGCATTCCAGCTGTTAATTTGCTGAGGTATTCTTGAACAATTTCACCCCATGCTTCCTGAAGCCCCTCCCACAAGTTGGATTGGCTTGATGGGCACTTTTTGTGTACCATACGGTCAAGCTGCTCCCACAACAGTTCAATGGGGTTAAGATCTAGTGACTGCACTGGCCACTCCATTACAGATAGAATACCAGCTGCCTTCTTCTTCCCTAAATAAATCATGCATAATTTCGAGGTGTGCTTTGGATCATTGTCCTGTTGTAGGATGAAATTGGCTCTAATCAAGCACCATCCACAGGGTATGGCATGGCATTGCAAAATAGAGTGATAGCCTTCTGTTTTTAAAATCCCTTTTACCTTGTACAAATCTCCAACTTTACCAGCACCAAAGCAATCCCAGACCATCACATTACCTTCAGCATGCTTGACAGATGGTGTCAGGCACTCTTCCAACATCTTTTCAGTTGTTCTGCATCTAACAAATGTTCTTCTGTGTGATCCAAACACCTCAAACTTTGATTTGTCTGTTCATAAAACGTTTTTCCAATCTTCCTCTGTCAAATGTTTGTGTTCTTTTGCCCATATTAATCTTTTCCTTTTATTAGCCAATCTCAGATATGACTTTTTCTTTGCCATTCTGCCCTGAAGGCCAGCATCATGGAGGGCGTTGACACTAGCGTTTTACAGGTACTATTTAATGAAGCTGCCAGATGAGGAGCTGTGAGTCATCGATTTCTCAAACTAGAGACTCTAATGTACTTGTCTTGTTGCTCAGTTGTGCAGTGGGGCCTCCCACTTCTCTTTCTACTCTGGTTAGAACCTGTTTGTGCTCTCCTTTGAAGGGAGTAGTACACAGTGTTGTAGGAAATATTCAGTTTCTTTGCAATCTTTCGCATGGAATAGCCTTTATTTCTTAGAATGAGAATAGACTGTCGAGTTTCACATGAAACTTTTCTTTTTCTGGCCAATTTGAGAGTTTCATAGAACAAAGTGCTCCAGATTCTCAACTAGCTCAAAGGAAGGTCAATGTTATAGCTTCTCTAATCAGCCAAACCATTTTCAGCTGTGCTAACATACTTGTGCAAGGGTTTTCTAGGGTTTCCTACACATCTATTTAGCCTTCTTACACAGTTAGCAAATACAGTGTTAAACAGATGCTTTCCAAATGCAAACACCATTAGATGTGAACTCAGCCATATACTATATAGGTAAGTGCATGTACAGCAAGCAAATTTTGCAGCAGGCCACAGTATAGTAGGCATGGTATTTATGGTTTTCCTATTGTACTAGTAAAACAAGTTTGCAAAAACAGACATGCACAGTTAAATTAAATAAAACCAGGGCAAGAACAAAAGTGTACCTATGCAGTAGTGCATATTCCCACTGGCCTCTTAATGGAAAAAAACAACAAGAAAAACAAGTGAGCAAATAACCTAAAATGCTAAAAGTAAACTGCTAAAGTGCAAGAATATAATTAGGGTACTTGGTGACATTATTGTGATCAATAAAATGTGTAAGCTATCCGACCAGCGACAAGGTGACCCTTTCGGGACAGTCCTTGCCTAAAATAAAGTACTAAAACCTTGTCACCTGTCACACCATATGATAGGAAGCTACACAATAAATAATGTCCAGCTCAAAGGTAGATCACACCTATGACTGCATGCAACAAAACATATATATATATATATATATACTAGTAAAAAGGCCCGATGCAATTGCATCGGGAGCGCGGTGAAAGGAATTGTGTGTATACAGGCGGGTCAGTGGGTAGCAGAGCATAGAGGCGGCTCTGTGGGTAGCAGAGTATAGAGGCGGCTCCGTGGGTCGCAGAGTATAGAGGCGGCTCTGTGGGTAGCAGAGTATAGATGCGGCTCTGTGGGTAGCAGAGTATAGAGGCGGCTCTGTGGGTAGCAGAGTATACAGGCGGCTGTGTGGGTAGCAGAGTATACAGGCGGCTGTGTGGGTAGCAGAGTATAGAGGCGGCTGTGTGGGTAGCAGAGTATAGAGGCGGCTGTGTGGGTAGCAGAGTATAGAGGCGGCTGTGTGGGTAGCAGAATATAGAGGCGGCTGTGTGGGTAGCAGAGTATAGAGGCGGCTGTGTGGGTAGCAGAGTATAGAGGCGGCTGTGTGGGTAGCAGAGTATAGAGGCGGCTGTGTGGGTAGCAGAGTATAGAGGCGGCTGTGTGGGTAGCAGAGTGCAGAGGCAGCTGTGTGGGTAGCAGAGTACAGAGGCAGCTGTGTGGGTAGCAGAGTACAGAGGCGGCTGTGTGGGTAGCAGAGTATAGAGGCGGCTGTGTGGGTAGCAGAGTATAGAGGCGGCTGTGTGTGGGTAGCAGAGTATAGAAGCGGCTGTGTGTGTAGCAGAGTATAGAGGCGGCTGTGTGGGTAGCAGAGTATAGAGGCGGCTGTGTGGGTAGCAGAGTATAGAGGCGGCTGTGTGGGTAGCAGAGTATAGAGGCGGCTGTGTGGGTAGCAGAGTATAGAGGCGGCTGTGTGGGTAGCAGAGTATAGAGGCGGCTGTGTGGGTAGCAGAGTATAGAGGCGGCTCTGTGGGTAGCAGAGTATGATGTGGCGGGCGGCTGGAGGGGTGAGGAGAGCAGAGGCTGGAGGGGTGAGGAGAGCAGAGGCTGGAGGGGTGAGGAGAGCAGAGGCTGGAGGGGTGAGGAAAGCAGAGGCTGGAGGGGTGAGGAGAGCAGAGGCTGAATCCGAAACTTCCGATTATGTAAGTAGACGAAAGTGAGAGTCCTAAAGTGTCTGGCACCATGACAGCTGTCACTCAGCTTGTGTAGAGTCCCGAATAGCAGAAATGTCCAAAACCTAGGAGACCTAGGAGCACACACAGACACTCACACAGTGTCGGCAGAGCAGAGCACACGCAGACGCACACACACAGACAGTGGCGGCAAAGCAGAGCAGACACACACACAGTGCCGGCAGAGCAGTGCGCACGCAAACGCACACACACACAGTGAGGGCAGAGCAGAGCGTTCACACACACACGCACATAGTGCCGGCAGAGCAGAGCACACACACAGTGCCGGCAGAGCAAGGCACACGCAGACACACACACAGACACACACACACAGTGCGGGCAGAGCAAAGCACACACACACAGTGGCGGCAGAGCAGAGCACACACACACAGTGGCGACAGAACAGGGCAAACACACACACACAGAGTGGCGGCAGAGCAGAGCAGACTCACAGTGCTGGCAGAGGAAGGCGCACGCAGACACACACACACTCGCACACACAGACACACACACAGACAGTGCGGGCCGAGCAGAGCACACACACACAGTGGCAGCAGAGCACACACACAGTGGCGGCAGAGGAGAGCACACAGACAGTGGCGGCAGAGCAGAGCACACACACACACAGTGGGGGGACAGCAGAGCAGACACACACACACAAAGTGGCGGCAGAGCACACACACACACAGTGGCGGCAGAGCAGAGCACACACACAGTGACAGCAGAATTGAGCACACACACACAGAACAGTGGGGGCAGAGCACAGCACAGCACACACACGCACAGACACACACAAACACAACAGTGGCAGCAGAGCACAGCAAACACACACACAGTGGCGGCAGAGCACAGCACACAGACACAGTGCCGGCAGAGCACAGCACACACACACACACAGTCCCAGCAGAGCACAGGCACACGCAGACACACACACACAGACACAGTAGCGGCAGAGCACACACACACAGTGGCGGCAGAGCACAGCACACACACACAGTGGTGGCAGAGCACAGCACACATACACAGACACATAGTGGCGGCATAGCACAGCACACCCACACAGTGGTGGCAGAGCACAGCAGACACACACACAGTGGCGGCAGAGCACAGCACACACACACACACAGTGGCGGCAGAGCACAGCACACACACACACAGTGGCGGCAGAGCACAGCACACACACACACACAGTGGCGGCAGAGCACAGCACACACACACACACAGTGGCGGCAGAGCACAGCACACACACACAGTGGCGGCAGAGCACAGCACACACACACAGTGGCGGCAGAGCACAGCACACACACACACAGTGGCGGCAGAGCACAGCACACACACACAGTGGCGGCAGAGCACAGCACACACACACACACACAGTGGCGGCAGAGCACAGCACACACACACACACACAGTGGTGGCAGAGCACAGCACACACACACACACAGTGGCGGCAGAGCACAGCACACACACACACAGTGGCGGCAGAGCACAGCACACACACACACAGAGTGGTGGCAGAGCACAGCACACACACACACACAGAGTGGCGGCAGAGCACAACACACACACAGTGGAGGGAGAGCAGAGCAGACGCACACACACAGACACACACACACAACAGTGGCAGCAGAGCGCACACACACAGACACAACAGTGGCGGCAGAGCACAGCACACACACATACAACAGTGGCGGAAGAGCACAACACACATACACACAACAGCGGCGGCAGAGCACAACACACACAACAGTGGCGGCAGAGCACACAACACACACACAACAGCGGCGGCAGAGCACAACACACACACAACAGTGGGGGCAGAGCATAACACACACAGACACACACAAACACACACAACAGTGGCAGCAGAGCAGAACACACACACAGACACACACAACAGTGACGGCAGAGCACAACACCCACAACAGTGGCGGCAGAGCACAACACACACACAACAGCGGCGGCAGAGCACAACACACACACACACAACAGTGGGGGCAGAGCATAACACACACAGACACACACAAACACACACACCAGTGGCAGCAGAGCAGAACACACACACACAGACACACACAACAGTGGCGGCAGAGCACAACACCCACAACAGTGGCTGCAGAGCACAACACACACACACACACAACAGCGGCGGCAGAGCACAACACACACACACACAACAGTGGGGGCAGAGCATAACACACACACAGACACACAACAGTGGCGGCAGAGCATAACACACACAGACACACAACAGTGGTAGCAGAGCACAACACACACAGTGGCGGCAGAGGACAACACACACACAGACACACAACAGACACACACACAACAGTGGCAGCAGAGCACAACACACACAGTGGCGGCAGAGGACAACACACACACACAGTGCTGGCACAACACACACACACAGTGCCGGCACAACACACACACACACACATTGCGATCACAACACACACACAGTGCCGGTACAACAGACGCACACAGTGCTGGCACAACACACACACACACAGTGCCGGCACAACACACACACACACAACAGTGGCGGCAGAGCACAACACACACACAACAGTGGCGGCAGAGCACAACACCCACAACAGTGGCGGCAGAGCACAACACCCACAACAGTGGCGGCAGAGCACAATACACACACACACACACACACAACAACGACGGCAGAGCACAACACACACACACAACAGTGGGGGTAGAGCACAACACACACACACAGACAACAGTGGGGGCAGAGCATAACACACACACACAGACACACAATAGTGGTGGCAGAGCATAACACACACAGACACACAACAGTGGTAGGAGAGCACAACACACACAGTGGCGGCAGAGGACAACACACACACAGACACACAGACACACAACAGTGGCAGCAGAGCACAACACACACAGTGGTGGCAGAGGACAACACACACACACAGTGCTGGCACAACACACACACACACACACAGTGCCGGTACAACACACACACACATACACACATACACACAGTGCCAGTACAACAGACACACACAGTGCTGGCACAACACACACACACACAGTGCTGGCACAACACACACACAGTGCTGGCACAACATACACACACACAGTGCGGGCACAACACACACACACACACACACACACAGTGCTGGCACAACACACACACAGTGGCGGCAGAGGACAACACACACACACAGTGCTGGCAAAACACACACAGTGCCGGCACAACACACACACACACAGTGCCGGTACAACAGACACACACACACACAGTGCTGGCACAACACACACACACAGTGCTGGCACAACACACACACACACAGTGCCGGTACAACAGACACACACACACACATAGTGCCGGCACAACACACACACACAGTGCCGGCACAACACACACACACAGTGCCGGCACAACACACACACACAGTGCTGGCACAACACAGACACACACAGTGCCGGTACAACAGACACACACACACACAGTGCTGGCACAACACACACACACAGTGCCGGTACAACAGACACACACACACGCACACACAGTGCCGGCACAACACACACACACAGTGCCGGCACAACACACACACACACACAGTGCCGGCACAACACACACACACACACAGTGCTGGCACAACACAGACACACACACAGTGCCGGCACAACCCACACACACACACAGTGCTGGCACAACACAGACACACACACAGTGGCGGCAGCAGAGGTCAGTAATTCCGGGATTCTGATAATAGACGTAGCACAGACAGCAGCAGGACGTAGAAAGTCAGCCCTGTGTGGAGTGTAGGGCAGACCCGGCGGCGGGAGCTCTCCCAGTACAGTGTCCGCTGTGCCTGACTGTAGACCCGGCGTGCAGACACTCGAGTGTCCAGTGTCCCTTGCCGGGCGAGCCGCTCTGCTCCCCCGTGTGTCCGGTACCTGTAGCAGCAGTTTGGGTCTCCAGCAGCAGCATCTCCCGGTCGGAGAGAGCCCCGAGCACCAGCAGCACAGGCCGGCATGCAAAGCGTCAGCAGCGGCGGAGGGGAGAGACGCTGACTGGCTGGCGGGCGGCAGGAGAGGAGGAGAAAGCGGAGAGGAGGAGGACAAACCGAAGAGGAGAGAGGGCGAAGAAGACAAAGTTCTCCTCAGTGGTTTCATCGCATACAGCAGTGGGCCCTGTCACTTGTTCAGGGCCCCGCCATGTGGGCGGGTATGGCCGGTGGTGAAGGCGGGGCTGAGCGGAAGGCACTGCCGGCATCCCGACAGCGTCGACCTCGGCGAGGCCGCTCGCCATGTCGCTATCGCGTCATCGCTCGCGGCGAGGCCGAGAGTTGCCAGGATGGCGGCGGTGTGGAGGTAGTGCGGCGGCACTGCGAGCGATGACGCGTAATGGCGCAAAGGAGTCTGGGATTCGGCTACAGTGCCCAAATTCCAAACTCTCGATTATATAAGTAGATATAAAACAGAAAAAAACTGCACAGCACTCAAGATATAGTGTGAACTGGTGCAAGCTGCGATGCTGGAACAAACAGCCAGAAAAAATTCACTGCAGCACTCAGCTACTACCAAAAATGCACACATGCTAATAAGTGGTTTGTATACAGTATGAGGAAAAAAATTAAAAACTTACGTCTTTTTTTAAAAACTCAATATTCTTATTTTTTTTTATTTTCTGGGGTTCTTGGTACATATATTGGCCAATATCTGTTTGCTCATCAACCACTCCCTGGTGACCCTAGATCTGATGAGTCCTGCACTGACATCCCTGTCCTCCTTGTCCTCCCTATCCCACTACTAAGTGGGTGGACACCATCTCAACCTTAGACCACCTGGCAGCGATGAGGGTGCTAAGTGTAGCTATGGAGCCAGCAACTCCACATATTAGACATAAAACAGAAAAAAACTGACCATCACTCAAGATATAGTGTGATCTGGTGCAAGCTGCGATGCTGGAACAAACAACCAGAAAAAATTCACTGCAGCACTCAGCTACTACCAAAAATGCACACATGCTAATAAGCGGTTTATATATGAGGAAAAAAGCTGAGTGCTGCAGTGAATTTTTTCTGGTTATATATATATATATATATATATATATATATATATATATAACGAAAAAAACTGCACAGCACTCACAGACCAGTGTGAACTGGTGCAAGCAGGGACACAGATATATATGTAAAATAAACCAGGGCGGGGACTGAAGTGTGACAATGCAGTGGTGCACGTTCACGCTGGCCTCATAATTGAATAGACAACAAAAAAACAGGTGAGCAAATACCCTAAAATAGTAAGAGTAAAATGCTATAGTACAAGAAAATAATTAGGGTATTTGGTGACATTATTTTGATAGAAAAAAAAAATCTAAATCATGTCACCAAGTACCCTTTTTATTTTCTTTCACTTTAGCAGATTACTTTTATTATTTTAGGGTATTTTCTCACTTGTTTTTCATGCACACTTAAATTTCTATACTTTTTCATTGTTTTAACAAAATGATTAACCATTTCCAAAATGATTAAATAAACACTGGGTGGGTGCAACACCAAAAAGTGAGCCCTGGCAAAATCCCAAAAGGACGGTGCTTCTTGTCCTGCGCACACTACCAATAACGAACAGCAGTGTGCGCGGAACAAGAAGTACCGTCCATTTGGGATCATTACTACAGCCACAGCAATTGCGTGGAGTGTGGGTCCAGTGGCAACTGCAACACGTACATATACCAGTTGTGGGTTTAACAACCTCACAAGGTGAGTAGCCATATTAAGTTTCCTAGCTCACCATATCATTAAGATAAGACACCATTTGCGCTTTGTTCCCCTTGTTTTCTTTTAGCTCTGTTAACATGGCACTGTAGTAGAGTATCATGTATGGATGCAAAATTTAACTAGGAAAAAGGTAAACACAATAAAATTTTGCAATACTTTTGAGGTAAAATGTTACAGTTATTGTCTGAATTTTGAGTAATTTGTTTTTTCTTTTTTTAATAATAGTTATTTTCCAACCCACGACAAATATGATTGCAATAGAAATTTAAAAACTCAGCACAGTCACTTATAACAAGCAAACAAAATCTCACACTAATTTCAATTTTTTTTCTTTAAAAAGGTGCTGTCTTGTTTCTGCTTTCTACTGCATTATAAATAAAAAAATGTAATTGTTATTTAAATGCAGTAGGACAGTTGTCAGCTTTACAATGTCAGACACAAGGTACCTGGTACTATTCCTGGCACCTACTATATATTATATCTCTGATTTGTTATGGCCTCTTCAGAGCTGTAATTATGCCACATATTACTCTCTGGAGTAAATGGCAATTGTTTTTCTCTATTTTTGTTTCTATTATTGAGCTGTGAGCTCTGACATATTGTCTCCATACTAAAATTACAGTAAAATACGCAGGGAGACAAATTACAGTTTTTTTTAGAGATACCTGCACTTTGTGACACTTATTCCACTGGTTACCTATTACACTACAGAATACAATACAAGCCTTAAACACTCCTCCAGAGGTTTTTTTTTCATTCAGCACTGGAGTGGCGCTTTAAATGTAAGTTTGCAGCCCTCTGTATTACACTGACCTTCCGGTGCCTTTCTACGTTACCAACGCTCCTCCGGTTCCAGGCACCATCTCCTCCTTGTAACTTTTGACTAGCTGGAAGTCAGAAGCTACATCATCGTCACTCAACACATCTCTATGAGACCAAGAATGAGGCTCCCATAAAGATACATTGAAAAGTGATCTTGGGCATGTTCTCTTAGGCTAGGATCACACTTTAAAAGAGAATTGCGTTCACCGCATCCAGATCCAGATGCGATGAACGCAATGAGCTTCAGACACATTTTTCATGAAAAATGTGTTGCTGAAGCCGCAATCCGTGTTATCCGTACATTGTGCAGTCCGTGTAATCCGAAGCAATCCGGTTACCATACAGTTTGCTCATCCTTGTTGCCGCAGCGATGAGCAAACTGTAAAATCTGGGAAAAAAGCTTTAATATTAATAATAATTGTGCCCATAATGTCTCTAGGGGGTGCCCACCCCCCCTAGAGACATGCTACCTACTCAGGTGAGCATCTAATGTGTTAATATTGCCTGTACAGTAAGCCGGCTCCTGTCGGCTCTGTACAATTTTCTGAATGAAGCCGCGGCTCCCCTGTGCTGCGCAGCGCCATAGATCTACTGTAATAGCCTACAGGACCTCGGACAGCGCACATACTATACGTACATTACGTATACTATGTGCGCAGCTCACAGGGGAGCTGCGGCTTCATTCAGAAAATTGTACAGAGCTGACAGGAGCCGGCTTACTGTACAGGCAATATTAACACATTAGATGCCCACCTGAGTAGGTAGCATGTCTCTAGGGGGGGTGGGCACCCCCTAGAGACATGATGGGCACAATTATTATTAATATTAAAGGTTTTTTTTACAGTGTTAACACTTTGCTTATCCCGGGATCAGCATAGTATACGGGAACTGCATTGCTCAGGATCATACATCTTGAGCAATGAGGTTACCGCATTGCGGGGCTCAGAACGGCTCCAATAACTCCAGCCTGTATGATTTTTCATGCAGGCTGCAGAGCCGGATGCAGTAACCGGATTGCATTTAATGCAATCCGGTTTTTATAATGGGCTCCTATGAGTAGCATTTCCTGATGCGGTTTTGAGCTTTTTGAAAGCTCAAAACCGGATCAGGATTTGAAAAAAAAAAAGCAAGTGTGACCCTAGCCTTAAACATTGAATTGCTGACTTATCACTTTTCAGCTAAGACCAACGGGAGTGTAACTCAAATAGGTTTAAGGCGGAATAAGGTGAGTATATACTACGGCTCTGGTGAGTTATAATTAAAGAAATACTGCAGTAGTGCAATAAAAGTGAAGCTGAAGTGGTGCTTTAAAGGGGTTTTCACACAAATAAAGTTAATTTTAATCAATAGATCTTAGCATAATAATAATTTCGACAATTGGATGTGTTTAATAAAAAATGTTCCTGTGCTGAGATAATTTTATAAATGTGTCCCTGCTATGTAAAGTTTAATTTTTGTTTCTGACCGTGCACGGAACACAGTCTGATTATACCATGTCTCCTGGGCAGGAGAGGAAGAAAAAGAGTATTCAGATAATACACCATGAGATCACAGCTGATTAGGGATGGGCGAGTCTACTCGCTAGGACTCGTTACTCAGCGAGTAGTAAGGGACTCGCAGGACTCTGTACTCTGCGAGTTTCCCAGCGATTACTCGCACAGTAACGAGTCCAATGCAAATCAATGGCAATCCTAGTTTTGTCAGAGTCTGAGACTCTGACAAAACTAGGATTGCCATTGACTTGCATTGGACTTGTTACTGTGCAAGTAATCGCAGGGAAACTCGCACAGTAACGAGTCCGGCTGTCTGCTCTGTGCCGGGCTCGGGTCCTGCGGGCCCGCCTGCTCTCCCTGTGTACAGACATGAATGTCTGTGCACAGAGATGATGTAGCAGAGCTGAGATTGTTCTCAGTCTGCTCACTCCCTGTGCATAGACATCTATATCTATGCACTGGGATGTAGCAGAGAGGACATCGCGTTTTGGACTATGTCGGACGGAAGAGGTTTTTTTTAAATAAAGATGGAGTCCCTAATGGCTTTTTTTTTTATTTCTAATAAAAAAAATTTTCTCTGTGTTGTGTTTTTTTTAAAACAATTTAATAGAAATTCATGGTGGTCATGTCTAATATTGGCGTGACCGCCATAAATTTCGGGCTTAGGGCCAGCTGATAATACAAAGCTGGCCCTAACCTCATTATTACCCAGTGAGCCACCCGCCACCAGGGCCACTGGAAGAGCGGGGTTCAGCGCCAGAGGATGGCGCTTGAATGAATGCGCCATCTTCTGGGGCGGCTGCGGGCTGCAATTTACAGCGGGGGGCGCCCAGAAAGCTTGGCCTCCCTGCGCTGCGGATTCCAGCCCCCAGCTGCTTAGCTGTACCTGGCTAGACATAGAAATTGCGCGGAGCCCCACGCATTTTTTTTTTATTATTTCATGAAATTCATGAAATAATAAAATAAAAAGGGCTCCCCTATATTCTTGTGTCCGGCCAGGTACAAATAGGCACCTAGGGGTTGGGGGCAGCCCGTCGCTGCCTGCTGGATCCGGTTGGTTCCAGAAATACGGCGAAGCCCACGTCATTTTTTTTCTGAAAAATCAATAAAACAATCCTAAAAAAGGGACTGCATCTTTATTAACCCCTCGCCCATGGTCCAGGGGTTAATAAAGATGCAGTCCCTTTTATGTATATTGTTTTATGGATTTGTCAGAAAAAAATTTGACGTGGGCTTCGCCGTATTTCTGTAACCAGCCGAATCCACCAGGCAGCGACGGGCCAGACACAAGAATATAAGGGAGCCCTTTTTTTTTATTATTTCATGAATTTCATGAAATAATAAAAAAAAAATGCATGGGGCTCCGCGCAATTTCTATGTCTAGCCAGGTACAGCTAAGCAGCTGGAGGCTGGAATCCGCAGCGCAGGGAGGCCCAAGCTTTCTGGGCACCCCCCGCTGCAAATTGCATCCCGCAGCCGCCCCAGAAGATGGCGCGTTCATTGAAGCGATATCCTCTGGCGCTGAACCCTGCTCTTCCAGCGGCCCTGGTGGCGGTGGCACGCTGGGTAATAAAGGGGTTAATACCAGCTTTGTTATACAAGCTGGTATTAAGCCCAAGATTCTTAATGTCAGGCCAGGTTTGACCCGGCCACTAAGAATCTCCAATAAAGGGTTAACAAAAACACCACACAGAGAAAAATTATTTATTAAAAATAAAGACACAGACACCATTAGGGACTCCATCTTTACTACCACCACATATCCCTCCAAAGACCCAGGTCTTCTCTCTTCTTTCTTCTCTCTTCTGTCTTCCTTCTTCTTCTTGTTGAACTCATTCAGCTCTGCTACATCACACATCACACAGTAGGGGGCGGAAATGCAGATAGAGCCTGAAGCTTCCGAGACACATCTGCGATTTGTAAATCGCACATTACTCGTTATTACTCGCTTCCCCATTCATTAACATTGGACTCGCTATTACTCGCAACGAGTAGCGAGTCCCGGGCTCGGACTCGCTAGAGTCAAGCGATTCCGAGTAATTTAGGACTCACCCATCACTACAGCTGATTCTTTTTATGAGATAAAACATTTTTCTGCCTGTTTATAGATGACGCACCCAGGGCAGGGTAATCAATTCTCAGGCTTGGTCTGGGATGTCACGGGTGGCTGCCTGAGGCTGTGACCCTGGTAGTCAATGGTTAAATAAATTAAATAAAGTATATAAGTTTGTGACGGCACCTGCAGTACCTGATGATGCTCACCAGCGCCGCTACAGTCCTCCGGTGGTCGATGGTTTTGCGGCAATGATGGTATAGTCCTTCACAGGCAGGACTGGACCTCCGGGGCAGTGTTTCTGTAAGGAAACAGTTCAAGCAAGGAAAGATGCAGCAGAGTCGAGATGTCACTTCACCGGGTACTTTACTGAAAAACCTTTCATAGTCATTACAGTCCTTCAGTGCAGTAAGATGTTACAGTGACAAATGCTACGGGTGCTGCAAGTGGATTTTATGGTTTGTAAATGGATCCCTCACTGTGTGCCGCTCCTGTTCTTTCTTTCCCTTGCCTCCCAGTGGCTGTGAAGTCTGACCTCATGAAGACAGAATCTGACCTCCTGCTGTTCCTTGTCTTTATCTCCCTTGCACCCGTCACGTGAACCTTCTCTTGGCGCTGCGGGCTGTTCTGCAGTTCCTGGTTCCCCTCTAATGGGCTCTTTGGGAGTCAGGGCCGTATCTAAAGATACCCCTGGTCATCGGATTTCTGTGAGCCTTGTAGGTTTCTCTCCTGGGACAAACTCTCTGGTTACTCTGCTCCCCACATCGAGTGAACTCTCGCTTAAGTTACTTTCTTCTGGGATCTATTCTTTTCTGTCCTGGGTCCCTCAGCCAAGGAGACCCTCCTTTCTCCCTCAGGCTCCCTGCCTGGTTCCAACCGCAACCACCGCCGCAGCTCACTAGTTCCCCCTGGGGGCTCTTATATACCCTCCCGGGGTCCCTCCCGCTGCATGACTAGTGTGGTTTGTGGGTATAGGGTTCCACCTACTGGCCATAACTTTCACTTGCAGTGGGGTGACTCCACCGCTTTTATGGGTGTAGTACCCCTTGTGTGGCACCTACATGGTGGGGCGCCACAGAGAAAATGTTTTACCTCAAAGAAACAATTATTTATGATCCCGTACGGTAATGTCTGTATACTCAATTTCATCCTCCCATGCCCAGGATCAAACCAATGCACCATGTACGGTCAGAAACAAAAATGAAACTTGACATAGTAGAGGCACATTTATAATATTTTCTCAGCACAGGAACTTTTTTTAATCACATATATTTGTGGAAATTATTACTATAACAAGATCTAGTGATTAAAATTAACTTCTAAATTAACTTTATTTGTGGGAAAACCCCTTTAACTCTCTCCACTGTTCTGCACCACCCTATATGTTCTCTTTCATCTCTGTCTACCACTTTACATGTACTCTTTATTCTGGACCTGATATAAGACTAACATATTCCATAATCTGAACTTTTCAGCTTTCTGTCCAAAACATCTCACATTGCATCAGTTTTCAGGAATGCACCACCCCACATGATCCGACTAATACCTAGCAACCTCATTTATAAGCGTACTTTAAAAACACATCTCTTTAGGCAAACCCATCACCTCAACTCACTAAGCTAACTCTCCTCTGTTCCTTGCTTCTGAATTTTAATCAGAATCTGCTACTTCATAATTCTGTGTGTTTACCTCCTCCATGCCCCCTTTAGCACTTGGTAACTACACTTAGACACATACTGGCTGATTACTATATTCTACAGCTTATTTGAAACACCCATTTTATTATATTGTTAGCCAGGCCATACATGCCAAGCACTTTTTACCTATTGTGCCCACCCTATTTCCTTATACATTGTAAGCTATTGAACTATATGTCACTGTATTTTTCGGATTTTAAAACACATTTTTTTCCCCCAAATGGGGGGGAAAACAGGGGTGCGTCTTACAATACGAATCTAAAAAAAATCTTACTGAGGTGGGGGGTTGCGGTTGTGGAGCAGAGGTGCCAGGGGCAGGTATCACGGGTCCACAGAGGATGGGGGCTAAGCGGCAGGACTGGAGTTGTGGTGGGGGGTCCTGGTAGGCGCTGCCATATTCTGTGCGTCTATTAATTCACAAACTGTTAATGGTGGTTGCAAGAGGGTTGCAAGGGATTGAAATTTTGAGAAAATGGCTGTGGATCTCCATCTGTGGCCGTTTTCTGGAAGTCTTAACCTCTAGTGACCCGTAATACCTGCCCCTGGCACCCCCGCTCCACCACCACAACCCCCCTTGGTAAGCTATGGTGGGGGACCATGTACACCAAGATGGGGATATATATTCCAATATATATATATATATATATATATATATACAGTGTTGGCCAAAAGTATTGACAACCCTGAGATTCTGTCAGGTAATACTCAGTTTCTTCCAGAAAATGATTGCAATCACAAATTCTTTGGTATTATTATCTTCATTTAATTTGTTTCTGCTTGCACCTACACTCTGAGGTTGATGCCAGTCATTTACACTATTAGCCTATGTATCTTTTTTGACTGAGCTCCCTCCTTATTAATACATTAAGCAAAGAATCAATGTAAAAAGTACAATAATTAAAGCTGAGAAACAATGTAATAAATACAGTACAGTAATTAAGTATAATACAAAAAGCAGAGAATCAACATAAAAAGTACAATACAATAATTAAAGCAAAAATAAAGGTGACCCTGCTCAAAAGAGCTTACAATCTATAATGAGATGGAGGTTACACAAAGTACAGGAACTTATTACAGTGTTGGTCCTGGCATCTTGAGGAAGTTGGGGATAGAAATAGTTACATGAATGGTCACCAGACAATCTGTGTAGAGCTTTTGGGTTTGGTGGGGTTTGAGGAAGAGTTATGTCCAGAGAGATAGTGAATGGTCTATATACAGCACAAAGTACTTCTATTTGGGAGCATGATAGGCCGCTTTAAAAAGATGTGTTTTTAGGGAGCGTCTGAAGCTATGTAAGTTGTGAATAGTCGTAATTTCTTGGGGTAGTGCATTCCAGAGAATTGTTGTTGCTCGGGAGAAGTCTTGGAGCCGGGCGTGGGATGTTCGGATTAGTGCAGATGTTAGTCGAAGGTCATTTGTAGAATGTAAAGAACTGGTAGGGTGATAGATAGAGATGAGGGAGGAGATGTAGGGAGGTGCCACACTGTGAAGAGCTTTGTGGGTGAGAGCAAGCAATTTGAATTGGATCCTGTAGTATACGGGCAGCCAGTGCAATGACTGGCACAGAGCGGAGGCATCTGAGTAATGATTGGCCAGGTAGGTGATCCTGGCTGATGCATTAAGGATGAACTAAAGAGGGGAAAGTCTAGAGATGGGGAGGCTGATTAATAGAGAATTGCAGTAGTCAAGGTGCGAATAGATTAGGGCCATGGTCAGGGTTTTTGTTGTTTCCATGGTGAGAAAGGGGTGGCCTCTAGAGAGGTTCTTCAGGTGCAAGTGACAAGAGCAGATGAGAGATTTTATATAGGAGGTCAAGGAGAGATTGGTTTCAAACATAACAACCAGACAGCGAGCCTGCTACCAAGGCATAATCGTGGTGCCGCACACTGAAAGGGATATTTAGTTTTGGGAAGGTTGAATTTCAAATAGAGAGCAGACATGATGTTGGAAACTGCAGCTAAACAGTCATTGGTGTTTTTTAATACCGCAGGGGAAAGGTCAGGAACTGAAGTGTATAATTGTGTGTCATCAGCATAAAGATGGTACTGGAAGCCAAATCTGCTGATGGTTTGTCCAATCGGGGCTGTGTAGAGATAGAAGAAAAGAGGACCAATGACCAAACCCAGAGGGACCCCAATAGTGGGAGGAAGAGGAGAGGAAGTGGAGGCAGTGAATGGTACATTGAAAGAGCAGTCAGAAAGATAGGATGAGAACCAGGAGAGAGTGATGTCATTTATGCTGATGGAATGCAGCGTAGAGAGTAGGAGATGGTGGTCGACTGTGTTAAAAGCTGCAGAGAGGTCAAGAAGGATAAGCAGAGAGTGGTCACCATTACGTTTGGCTGTCAGAAGGTCATTGGTCACTTTGATGAGGGCAGTTTCTGTAGAGTGTAGGGGGTGGAAACCAGACTGTAATGGATCTAGAAGAGAGTGAGTGGAGAGGTAATGGATGAGTCGGGTGTAGACCAGGCAATCCAAGAGTTTAGAGATGAAGGGGAGATTGGACACTGGTCTGTAGTTATTTGTGCTGGATGGGTCAAGAGAAGATTTCTTTAATAATGAGGCAATGATAAAGTGTTAGAAAGAGGAGGGGAAGATGCCAGAAGAGAGGGAGAGATTAAAGATTTTGGTTAGGTGAGTATTGATGACTGGAGAGAGGGACTGGAGTAATTGTGAGGGAATGGGGTCAGTGGTGCATGTAGTGGAACGAGAGGAAAAGAGGAGCCTGGAGACTTCTTTTTCTGTGACTGGGTCAAATATGGAGAGTGAGCCGGAGGAAATGTGGTGAAGAATGGGAGTAGCAGCGCTTGGAGGCCAGTAGCTGATTTCCTGGTGGATGTTGTCTATTTTCTCCATAAAGTAAGAAGCCTGATCATCAGCATAGAGGTCAGTAATGGGGGCCTGTACTTTAGGACTGAGGAGGGAGTAAAAGGTGTCAAAGAGGTTTTTTTGGATTGTTAGATAGTGAGGAGATCGGGTTGGTGAAGTATATCTGTTTGGCAAGGTGAGAGGCAGAGTTGTAGGTTTTTAATATGAATTTATAATGTTATCATCATTCATTCTAAAAAAAAACTAAACTCCATGTTGGCCAAAACCAAGCTGCCACCTAATGTAAGTATCAAATTAAAGTTACCTATTAAAGAAGCACTCCCATAAAAGTTTTTATCCTCCTAATATTTTGCATTAATCACATTTTATAGTACTGTGTACTAACAATTGCCCATTTTACCATTTTATACAGTTAATTCTTCTATTTTCCTTCATGTTTATGACATCACATGTTTAAAAAATGACTAGTTGAATCTTTCTAAGCTCTAAGTAGAAAAGGTGAGTCAATTTTTCCTGCATGAGTCATGAGTCACTACAAAAGTCAATGGCATGGGGAGAAGAACTGTCAGGTTTTGGAGAAGGGAATGACTAATGCAGAGACAAAATACTTCCTGTTTCTACATTGAGCAGAGAAAAGAGTAGAAATTACTGGGTAGAAAGCCAAAAGGAGCAATTGTAAGTACACATTGCCATATAACATGATCATTTTTTTATATGTTAAGAGTATAAAACTTTGATGGAAGTGCTTCTCTAAATAGATAAGAAAGCAGTGGTGGAAGGAGCAGAGTGAAATGCACATATGCACACAATCCTCTATGGCTTTCCATGATTCATCTCTCTCCAGTGCTGGATTAACAACTAAATTACTCAGTACTACTAAATAATGTGCTCCATATGTGTCGCCCGGGGCAGTGGGGGACTCGGGTATCTGGGCCCTCTGCTGCGGTAGGGATGTCACTGGTGGCCTGCCCAGACCCTAGGTCCCGGAGACCGAACTTTTAATAAAAGGGAAAAATATATACAGGGGAATAAAGTTTATAATGTAGCTCTCGTGACACCACCCTCAGCTTCTGGTGATTGAGCACCAGCGCCGCTTCAGTCCTCCGGAAGGTGGTGGAATAGCGGCCTTGATGGTACAGCACCCTGCAGGTGGAGCTAACCCCTGGGGCAGGGATGCACTGGTGATGGTATGGGTGCTGGTAGTGGATGGATGGATGGATGGATGAGCCTGGGCTTGGCCAGATGGTTGGATAATGGGACAGTCTCTGAGGATGGCAGGGGCATGGGGAAGGAACTGACACACACACCGCTGGTTGCTCTTTACCTTTGTACTGGTGTTGAAGCAGGTAATTGTCCAGAGTACCACTGGGTGTTCAGGATTCCCTTCTGGGTCTACACAGCGAGTAGGTATAAGGCTTCCTCTTTACTTTCCCCATATGTGTGTGAAGCCCCCGCCTGTGTAAAACTTGGCTGGCCTCTTCAGCTCTCTCGTGCTCCTCTTGTGTTGTCATCGGGATGCCCTCTGCTGACTACCACTGATTCTCTCTATGCGGTGCCTGGCTCCCTGGTATGTGACTGTGCAGGAGTCCGGGAGACTCAAGTCTCCACGGTTTTCCTGTGCTCTCCACTGGGCCTGGTGCACTCCAGTGGACGTGGACTCCGGTGTCCGGTGGTTGCTTGGGGGTGAACCTAACACTGGTCCCCCACTGTTCTGCCTCTTCTCCTTGCCTCTCGACTCACTCTTGGGCCTTGCAGGGCTACCGGAGACTGGTCAGGGTGACTGGCTTGGGCCTAACGCAGCACCGAACACCAGCACTTCTTCACAGTTCTTGTAGCTTCTGCCACACTCTGTCTAACTCCGCCCTCAGCACCAGTATTTATAGGGGATCCTGCCTCAAAGCAGCAGGTTGGGCTCCCCCTACTGTGCCGGGGTGGAAGGTGTTGCGTGTAACTGTGCACCCTCTGTGGAAACCCATCCATGCTGCGGGTCTGTGGGTACCTGTGGTTAGCAGGGCGCCACACATACATCAGCTAAAAAAACCTGTGCAACATAAAGTCAGGGACTACAAATTCCTCATGTCTATGTCCACTGTATATGAACCATGTACCAACTAATGTCTACCTCCTAATCTAGAGGAAACTGAAAATTAGAGATAGAGCCTGAAAAGGGTAAATACTAGTATACAATGTTTGTCATATCAATGGCCAGTAACAGTGATATTCCTCATGCACACATGCAACAATTACATTTCAAGACATCCAAAGAAGGGTAAACCTTATTTTGTTTCCTTAAATTAAATGCATTTGATGTATTTATTTTTTCAGTGCAATAATAACTGTTTTGGGGATATAAACAAAACATAACAAATCAGGCAAGCCAAATATTACGCAACAATGCATAATAAATAAATCATACTGAATTGTTTAAATGCTAAATTTAACTTACTTGATAATTACTTGGAGTTGTTAATCACAAACAATTCCTCACTAGTGAAAAGTGTTAATAAAACTGTGATACTGCTCTTTAATTAGCAGACGCAGGAATATTCATCCGTAAAGCACTAATGTCTACAGTAGATGTATACCACTTACTCTTAAAACATCTATTTGTGCAATAAAACTCAAGATTAAGAATACTATCTATAAAAATTAAATCTAATGTAAATAAATAAATATATAATGACAATCTGATTTGGATTAGATGTGCATATTTCCATTTGTACCCTCTAAAAATGAAAGGGTAGGATTAGAAGAGGTGAATATTAAATTTTACAAATATTTTTACCTCTCCTCCCCTTATTGTCATTAAGTTACTAGAGAGACCGACAAATTAATGTTTTTCCATGTCAATTTTGATTTGAAGAAAGTTTACTCTGTTTAAAGTGAAATAGTTGAGTTATTTGTCCTAAACAATTGACTTGAGTTATTTGTCCTAAACAATTTTTAGGACACTTGATAATTTCTATTTTGCATATATTTGCCATTTCTTCATAATGTTTTTCTGCTCTTTTTTGTATTTTTCAAATAAAATAATCCAATAAAACATCTACTTACATAATCCTGAAGTGGCGTCTGTCATCCAATTCCGGCGTCCCGATGTCCTTCCATCACATACTTGCAACAGCCATATTTGCACACTCAAGTGATGGGTGCACAAATATGGCATCAGCTGGCGGTAATGGCCCCTCTCTCACCCGAACTGACGAGACCCGCAACCATTGCCTGGAACAGCTCACAGCCTGCCACACACACGGAC
>JARQOC010000666.1:0-66214 GCA_033576535.1 Allobates femoralis | reverse complement strand
AAAAAAAAACAAAAAAGCATAACAAATAAAATTGTGTCTTAAGGATCATTACAGCTACAGTATGCTGCGCTACTACAACATGAGTTCAGTAACACACCTGTACAGATAGTTATGAGTGTAGACCATTGTAATTCTAAAGACAGATAAATTGCTTGCAACTCACTGGTTGCAATGAAATCATGGACACATTATTCCATTTGTACATGGCAACATAATTGAACAATGTGCCCATGATTTTACTGCAACCAGTGAGTTGCAAGCAATTTAACTCTGTGTGTAAAGGTACCCTTAGAGACCTCAGAATCTAAGTGCAATTCTTGCAGGTGGCTTAACATCATGACCTTTTCCAAAAAAAAGCTTAGTAGGACGTAAGGTCATTAGAGTGCTTAAATAACATATTTAAGGTGAACAGAGTGGTCTGGAAGTTTACTTCAGGAGCGGGTATGATAGCCATTAGGCATGCAGAATTAGAATCAAAGTCTGTTTTAAAGACAATGAGCAATGCCAATACTGTTTGACATGATCCTTGACTTCTCACTGGATGGTGACAAGAACATCTTCTCAATGCCTATTCTTTTGGATGCTCTGAAGGTTTTTATTCAGAATACAAATCTTTGTATTTTCTATAAAAATTCTAATAAAGAAAGGGTTGTAATTGTGAAACTGTGCTCCAAGAGCAGGGTTTAGCTGTCAAACTCGTCCTCAACAACTGTGGAGCAGAGCGCTAAGATAATGACTGTCAGCAAGGAAGCCTGTAACTATAAACTAAAATACATTGAACTATATTCCAGACTGTACAAAATAAAAGCTGTATTCACACTGTGTTTGGGAGTTCCACTCTACTGGACATTTTATGTTTTTCTATTAAACTTATAAAAAATACTCTAGAAAAAAGGAAAGTAGAAACATGCTGTCTTTTACTTTTTCTGAGTTTCTTTATCATTTTTTGAAAAAATAGGATGAAGTATCAGATATCCAAATATTATGTGAATAAAACTTAACTTACATTTAAATTATTACAATGATTAAGTTAAAGAAGTTTTTTTTATTAAGAATGAAAAATACATAATCGGATATTAGACAGTGATTGATGATATCAGATGAGAATGGCTGTATTTTACCAGGATGTGACAGCTATATAAAACAATTCATAATAGACTGTGCTCAACATTAAAATGAGTAATTAGAAAATAGTACAGAAATGCAATATGAGTTAAAATATTTTAACAAGAGAGAATTGTTTCTAGCTTAAAAATTTACCCCTTCTCAACTGTATATACATTTTCGTTTAAAGGGTTTTCCACAAAATACTCCATACTTGTATAGTGTTAAAAGTTAGAGGGATCTGTAGTAAAAATGAGCAAGTTGATTCCTAAAGGGTTGTCCTATGAATAAAGTCCATTTTATTCAATAAATCTTGGAATAATATGTTCCATATTTGTAGATCCAAGGATAATAAAAGGGCACTCTAATGCACTGCCGAAAGCATCAGTAGGACATCAGGAGGTATATTAACGATTGATTTATTTGTCAACATGTTTCTACATTTTTGATGTCCTTCTGATAATTTTGGCAGCTGACTTGAGTACCCTTTTCCTATCCTTGGATCTACTGAACACACATGAGTATGCAGCAGCCGCTAAATGCGATCTTAGTGGTTTGGGCTTTCACAACCACACAAGGTAAGCGGTATTATTATTATTATTTATATAGCGCCATTGGATTTCATGGTGCTTTACATTTGGAAAGGGAAGATGAGGACAAGTACAATATACAGTACAGACCAAAAGTTTGTATCATGTGAGTAGCCAGCTTAAATCTTCTGGTGTGCTAACCCTGTAAATCTGCCTTTTGAATACTTTATAACACATTTGGTGTGTTCATATTTTGCTGTTGAGTGCCATCATACTGATCCTCATGGTGTCTTACATTACCCTACCTCATCAAGCTTGCATAAAGTGCACAATAATGTTCCCTTCCTGGGCTGCCATCACACCTAGCCACAGTGTTCTATGTTCCATACTCAATGTTGTGTGTTTTCTTCCTGGCCAAACGGCCAAATCATACTTTCATGTATGTCATTTGTTTGCTCAGCAAGGGTTAAACGCGTCATCCAAACTAGATGTATGAAATAATGTTGTTCACCAATTTTTTTCTGATTTTTGGGTATATATGGGCCCCCACGTGACACACACCACGCATGGCGCATAAATCAGAAATGTGTGTTGTTGGCTCTGATTGTGTTATTACCTTCCATTGAAGCAGTTAATGCTAGCATGTACACAGGTTTGCAGCATCTCCTTCTCAATTACATATCTGCGTGTGCCTTAGCATGTGAAGTGTCACTAGTTGAGCAGATTTGTTTGGCTCTGACTCCACTATTGCAGGCTACATCTGCCTATTGTGTAATGTCATTTTTGAACGTTTACTTATTGTCATGTTTGCGGTTATTTGATGTTTATTATATGTGGGCACCATCACTGATTATATGTTTGTATTTGTGCTTTGCAGATTTCTTGGAACAGGGGAATCCTTTACTTCCCTGCATTACCAGTATTGCATTGGGTTGTCCACAGTGTCTGGCATAATAAAGGAAACATGCTGGGTGCTCTGGGAGGAACTCCACACCGAGGTAATCCCACATCCCACAACCCAGCATAGGCTCTCTATCTCGGAAAAATTTCTACAGATATGCCAATTCCCAAATTGCCTTTGCGCCTGGACGGGAAGCATATCCGCATCATCAAGCCAGCAAAGAGGCTCTGGGTTCTTTAATTATTAAAAACTAGATGGTGGCCCGATTCTAACGCATCGGGTATTCTAGAATATGTATGTAGTTAACATACTGTGACTGACAGAACTTGTTCAGTCAATGTGAGTGAGCTACATATATATATATATATATATATATATATATATATACTCGTCTATATATATATACATATATATATATAGATATATATATACAGTTGTGGTCAAAAGTATTGACACCCTTGCAATTTTGTCAGATAATGCTCAGTTTCTTCCTGAAAATGATTGCAATCACAAATTCTTTGGTGCTATTATCTTCATTTAGAGTATGTGCTCACAGGACATTTTTTGAGCAGTCCTGAGCGCAGGAAAACCTGAGGATCCTAGAGTTCTTGACAGGAGAAATGCTATGATCTTGTCTGCGTTTTGTGCGCGTTTTTTGCACGTTTTTACTGCGTTTTTTGTGTGTTTTTCTCTCAAACCATTTTCTACTGCTTTTTGAAGTGTGTTTTGGGTCATTGTCCTGCTGGAAGACCCATGACCTCTGAGGGAGACCCAGCTTTCTCACACTGGGCCCTACATTATGCTGCAAAATTTGTTGGTAGTCTTCAGACTTGATAATGCCATGCACACGGTCAAGCAGTCCAGTGCCAGAGGCAGCAAAGCAACCCCAAAACATCAGGGAACCTCCGCCATGTTTGACTGTAGGGACCGTGTTCTTTTCTTTGAATGCCTCTTTTTTTTACTCCTGTAAATTCTATGTTAATGCCTTTGCCCAAAAAGCTCTACTTTTGTCTCATCTGACCAGAGAACATTCTTCCAAAACATTTTAGGCTTTCTCAGGTAAGTTTTGGCAAACTCCAGCCTGGCTTTTTTATGTCTTGGAGTAAGAAGTGGGGTCTTCCTGGGTCTCCTACCATACAGTCCCTTTTCATTCAGACGCCGACGGATAATACGGGTTGACACTGTTGTACCCTTGGACTGCAGGGCGGCTTGAACTTATTTGGATGTTAGTCGAGGTTCTTTATCAACCATCCGCACAATCTTGCGTTGAAATTTCTTGTCAATTTTTCTTTTCCGTCCACATCTAGGGAGGTTAGCCACAGTGCCATGGGCTTTAAACTTCTTGATGACACTGCGCACGGTAGACACAGGAACATTCAGGGCTTTGGAGATGGACTTGTAGCCTTGAGATTGCTCATGCTTCCTCACAATTTGGTTTCTCAAGTCCTCAGACAGTTCTTGGGTCTTCTTTCTTTTCTCCATGCTCAATGTGGTACACACAAGGACACAGGACAGAGGTTGAGTCAACTTTAATCCATGTCAACTGGCTGCAAGTGTGGTTTAGTTATTGCCAACACCTGTTAGGTGCCACAGGTAAGTTACAAGTGCTGTTATTTACAAAAATTAGAGAAGCATCACATGATTTTTCTTTTTGCTTGACCGTGTGCATGGCATTATGAAGTCTGAAGACTACCAACAAATTTTGCAGCATAATGTAGGGCCCAGTGTGAGAAAGCTGTGTCTCCCTCAGAGGTCATGGGTCTTCCAGCAGGACAATGACCCAAAACACACTTCAAAAAGCACTAGAAAATGGTTTAAGAGAAAGCACTGGAGACTTCTAAGGTGGCCAGCAATGAGTCCAGACCTGAATCCCATAGAACACCTGTGGAGAGATCTAAAAATGGCAGTTTGGAGAAGGCACCCTTCAAATATCAGGGACCTGGAGCAGTTTGCCAAAGAAGAATGGTCTAAAATTCCAGCAGAGCATTGTAAGAAACTCATTGATGTTTACCGGAAGCGGTTGATCGCAGTTATTTTGGCTAAAGGTTGTGCAACCAAGTATTAGGCTGAGGGTGCCAATACTTTTGTCCGGCCCATTTTTGGAGTTTTGTGTGAAATGATCAATGTCTTGCTTTTTGCTTCATTCTCTTTTGTGATTTTTCATTGAAGACAAATTAAATGAAGATAATAATACCAAAGAATTTGTGATTGCAATCATTTTCAGGAAGAAACTGAGTATTATCTGACAGAATTGCAGGGGTGTCAATACTTTTGGCCATGACTGTAGGTGTATGTAACAGAGCAATATGTGTACAAGGTGTATGGAGCAGAGCCGAATGTGCACAAACTGTATGCAGCAGAGCCGAGTGTGTATGAGGTGTACAGAGCAGAGCTGTGTGTATGAGGTATACAGAGCGGAGCTGTGTTTACAAATTCTTCCAGATTCTTGGACGAAGTGCCTCAGTGTCAGCGCTGCTGCTCCGAGACCAAAGAAACACAGACACAGGAATGTCTGGATCAGCTGAAGCCTTTATTTTCCGACACGTTTTGGAGCCTCCTACCGAGCTCCTTCCTCAGGAAAAATTGCAGATTTACAAAGTGTACGGAGCAGAGTCGAGTGTGTACGAGATGTACGGAGCGGAGCTGAGTGTGTACGTGGCATATGGAGCGGAGCTGAGTGTGTACGAGGTGTACGAAGCAGAGCTGAGTGTGTACGAGGTGTACAGAGTGCAGCAGTATGTATGAGGTTTACGGAGCAGAGCCACATGTGTACAAGGTGTACAGAGAGGAGCCGTGTGTGTGCGAGGTGTACGGAGCGGAGCTGAGTGTGTACGGGGCATACGGAGTGGAGCCGAGTGTGTATGAGGTGTATGAAGGAGGTATACGGAGCAGAACCGCATGTGTATAGAGAGGAGCCGTGTGTGTGCGAGGTGTACAGAGCGGAGCTGAGTGTGTACGGGGCATACGGAGTGGAACCGAGTGTGTATGAGGTGTATGAAGGAGGTATACGGAGCAGAACCGCATGTGTATGAGGATACGCACAAGTGTATGTGCATACGGAGTGGAGCCGAGTGTGTATGAGGTGTATGAAGGAGGTATATGGAGCAGAGCCGCATGTGTATGAGGTGTACAGAGAAGAGCCGTGTGTGTACGAGGTGTGCGGTGCGGAACTGTGTGTGTACGAGGTGTACAGGGTGAAGTCATGTGTGTACGGGGTGTACAAAGTGGAGCCATATGTGTACAAGGTGTATGGAGCAGAGCTGAGTGTGTACAAGGTGTATGGAGCAGAGCTGAGTGTGTACAAGGTGTACGGAGCAGAGCCGAGAGTGTACGATGTGTACGGGGCATACGGAGCGGAGCCGAATGTGTATGAGGTGTACAGAACGGAGCCAAGTTTGTACGAGGTGTACGGAGCAGAGCTGTGTGTGTATGAAGTGTATGGAGCGGAGCAGTATGTACGAGGTGTACGGAGCAGAGCCGAGTGTGTACGAGGTGTATGGAGCAGAGCTGAGTGTGTACTAAGTGTACTGAGCGCAGCCATGTGTGTATGGGGCATGCGGAGTTGCATGCGTACAAGATGTGTGTACCAGTGGTAGCCTCCCGCAGATGCCACTCCCACTTTTATAGTCCCAGCCACCTCTGCCAGCAGCATTCTTCTCCCAAGTCCCAGCCGCCGCTATCCACCCTCTGCAGCTCAGCACAGCGGGGCACGATGATGTCATCATCACTGAGCTGAGACGTGCAGAGCGGCACAGCAGATGCTGAGGAGACTGGAGCAGCGAGAAGAGAGGTGACTATTTACTTTTTTTTTAATCAGTGAGTACACTGATGGGAAAGTATGTAATATGCAATATAATATAGGAAGACAATGCAATATAATATAGGAAGACAAGGGGAGCAATATACTATATGGAGGACTATTGATGCCCATTATACTATACGGAGGGACTATGGGGTGCATTATACAATAAAGAAGGCTATAAGGGAGCATTATCCTATATGGAGGACTATGTGGGTGCATTATGCTATATGGAGGACTATGGGGGTGCATTATACAATATGGAGGACTATGAGGGTGCATTATACAATATGGAGGACTGTGGGGGTGCATTATACAATAAAGAAGGCTATAAGGGAGCATTATCCTATATGGAGGACTATGGGGTGCATTATGCTATATGGACTACTATGTGGTGCATTATACTATATGGAAGACTATGGATTGGCTATACTATATGGAGGACTATGGGGTGCAATATATGATATAGGCTAGGGTCACATCTACGTTTTTAATTTTAAAACCTGAAAGCTTGAAAGCTCAAAACCGGATCAAGAAACACTTCTCAGAGGAGCCAATGCTAAACACCGGATTGCTTCACAAGCAATCCGGTGTCCATCTCCGGCTCTGTAGCCTGCATTAAAAATCATGCAGGCTGCAGTTTTCAAAGTGGTTTAAGCATCCGCTCTCCAGTAACCGGATTGCTCAGGATGTGTAATCCTGAGCAATCCGGCTACTGGATAGTTTGCTTATCCCTGCTGCTGCAGGGATGAGCAAACTGTTCTATGTATTGTAAATCTCTAAATTTAATAAATAAATGATTTGTGACGTATGACGCGAAGTTAGCCCCACCCCTTTCATGACACGGCCTCCCTCTCAACACAGAAGCAAGGCCAGAGGGGGCGGGCATAATTAATTAGCGGGCGAAGGCAGAAGCACACAGCCCCGCCTATGGCTTCAAACTGAAACTGCCTGCCACAGCACGTAACTATGAGCTCAATTCTCTACTTTAATACTTAGTTTTTGTCACAAAAAGGGAGAGCTAGAAAAGAGGGGTGCAGGGACCCCTCTATAGAGATACGGGGGGGTGAGTTTGGGGGTCATGCACGGAGCTATGAGGAGCCCGTCGCATTTGGACATTGCAGGATAAGCCCACCTGAGTGGGCATACGGTCTCTAGGGGGACTAAGCCCCCCCTAGAGACATCGAGCAATCATTTATTTATTAAATTTATCATTTTAATAGACAGAGAACAGTTTGCTCATCCCTGAGCAAACTATCCAGTAGCCGCATTGCTCAGGATTACACATCCTGAGCAATCCGGTTACTGGAGTGCAGTATTCTGCACACATTTTTCCAAACAAATGTGTGTAAAGGCAATTGCGTTCACCGCATCCGGATCTGGATGCGGTGAACGCAATTCTATTTTTAAGTGTGACCCTAGCCATAGAGGACTATGGGGACCCATTATACTATATGGAGGACTATGGTAGTGCATTATAATATATGGAGCATTATAGGGTGCATTATACTATATGGAGAATTATGAATGATGTATTATAATATATGGAGTCAATTATACTATATGGAAGCCATTATAATATATTGAGGGCTTTGGGAGGGGCATGTTAATACTTGGAGGGGTGTGAGGAGCCTTTACACTTTATGAAGGGCTGCTTGAGAGTTGTGTTTGGGAGCCATTATACAGCATGAAGAGGTGTAGGGACCATATATTATATGGAGGGCTGTATGGGGGTCACAGTTGGAGATCATACTGTGCCAGTGTAGTTGAGGGGCTTACAGTAGGGTTATCATACTGTGCGTATGGAGGAATTCACTGTGGGGCATCATATAGTGTTTGCGGGTCACTTTTGTTGCCATCACACTTTATGGCTGTAACGAGAGGGGAATCAAGGGGCTTCAATAGGTGGAAAAATGTAAAGGGGCACAAAATAGAGACTGATCATGTATGGAGCTGTATGGAGAGGGGGCAGCATGTGGGACAGTATGTCGAGTTTGGGGAGTTTGATGAGGGAGAACAATATAAACTGTGGGCAGTATAGGAGGATACAGTGTAGAGGATAGTGTGACCACAGAGCCCAGTATGAATAGCAGAGGGCAGTGTGATGAGGGGGCATTGTGGAGGGCAAGCGCCAGAAGAGGGACAGTGTATAAATCATATTTTGTGTAGGGAACAGTGAGGAGGAGCAATTATTTATTCCGAGGCACAGTGTAGGGCAGATATTTTTACTCATGAAAATGTGGATCATTCTGCTATTTTTAAGGGAATTGTGCTAGGATGTGCTCCAGAAAACTGGAGAAGATGGAAATCTGCAGAGGCAAGCTGTCAATGTGAAAAGTCATCATGGTCTCTGGACAGGATGAAGAAAAGAAAAAGACGACTCCGATCAGAGACAACATCATCTATAAGGTACGCAGATGTAAATGATTATTTGTGATAATGACTTTTTCTCATTATTGCTGTGGTTCCTGTAAGCTTTTATTGACAGCTGGTAACAACAACTCTCAGTATGTCTTAACCATTGCTAATGATATAGTAGGAGTTGTAGGTTCGTACAGTACAAATGTGTATGAGTCTGACCTGACGTTAATATTGTGTACTGATGGTGGTTCTGATATTGAATTTTGATACTGATGAGGGTTGTGATTTCTGTAATGCTGGGGGTTCTATTTATGTATTTCTGTACCTCTAGTGGGTCTGGTTATGTATTTCTGTTCTGATGAAGGTTTTGACATAGTGTTTCTGTACCTCTGGTGGGTCAGGTTATGTATTTCTGTACTGATGAAGGCTTTGACATATGTGTTTGACATAGTTAACTCTGGTAGGTCTGGTGATATATTTCTGTACTGATGAGGGTTTTGACTTTGTATTTCTGTACTGATAGGGGTTATATGGATGTATTTCTGTACCTCTGGTGGGTCTCATGATGTATTTCTGCTCTGATGGGGGTTATATGGATGTATTTCAGTACCTCTAGTGGGTTTGATGATGTACACATCTAACAATCCATAACTTGTAAGCTTTCTTGATACATGGCTATGTTAATAAAGTGTTGTGCATTCTAAAAAGTTAAGGGTTCTATGTATATATTTGTTAGAAGCATTAAAGGGGTTGTCCCAAGCTTGTGATGAGTCTGCAGTCACTCTATGTGTCTCTATGTGACTGCAGACTTCTGAATTCTCACAAAGCGCACACTGCATGCTGTCAGGATTGTCTGGTGACGGCGGTGAGAGTGGAAGGTCACATAATCATAGGTATGTAATTTACATACATGCAGTCACTAGACATGTAAGGCTTCAATCAATGAAAATTAATTGAGTGAGGCTGGACACGTCCAGTCAGAATGTGGCCAGAAGTACATAAATCGCATACTTGTGCTCACATGACCGTCCAATCTTACCATTGACATGGGAGAATCCTGAAAGTGTGCAGTGCACGCGCCATGAGAATTAGGAGGCCTGCAGTCAACTAGACTTTCATCTCAAACCTGGACAAGCCCTTTAATTATAACATTAAACACCTTAGCCCACTTCTAACAACATGTAATATACTCACTGACAGAAACAGCTTTTGCTGGTTCCAGCAGTCACTGTACCTATAAGTGTAAAAATCGCATACGGATGATTGGTCACATGATGTCTCCTGAGACCACTGGGGGGATCGCCAAACTGCACTCTTGCCCCGGGTTCTAGAAAACCTAGATACACCTCTGACTAACTGATTATTTATGGATCTTGGCTGTTTGATTTACTATTACTAACTAAATCAACATTTTTCAGACATCTTTTGGATTAGCCACTGGTTATTTTCTGCATCCATTTGTTACTTTCCTATGTAGATAATTTATGATTACCTAAAATACCAAATCCTAAAGGAAAAGAACTTACAGCAGCTCTTTATTCTATACAAAGTAAAAATGTGTATTTATAAGTATTTGGAATTTGGATACATCTGTACCCCTGGCTTACCTACAGGTAATTTGAGCTCACAATGACTAGAAAAGTATTTTTAACCTTTAAAATTTTCCACATTTCTTTCACATTAAACCACCAAACTTTTTAAAAACTATTATTATTATTAAATTTCACATGAAAAGTAGCTAACAGAGTTAAAAAGATGTTTACTTTCTTTTTGTTAAGTATCAAAACACTAAACTGAACTGTTATAACTCAACTTTTTATCAGAATCTCCTCTTTTTGTCCCCCCTTCACCCTCCCTGCATGCATCATTAACCAAATATAATTCTCGTTAGATTGGCATGTGTCATCCAGTACATTGTAACAGGTACCAGTTCTTTTTTCCGAATTGCAGTTTAACCCCTTGCCGACATAGGACATTGTACAATGTCCTGTTTTTCTGCTCGTTCCCGACACAGGACGTTGTACAACGTCCTGGCATATTTGAGTTGCTGCAGCTCCTGTGAGTGGGGTCACTCAGGTGTCACAGTAGCTGCTGCTCTGTGACAGCCTGTAGTTGACCCCACAGGGGGTGGATTAACCCCCCCATGCCCAGGACCCCTCCGATCAGCAGTGTAAAAGTGAAACTGCCGATCGGAGCGAATCATAGGGATTCACCCCTCCAGATCTGATTGGAGCTTTCCAATAAGATCTGGAGGGGCGGATCAGCAAGTGTCCTCCCCCTCCTCAGCCCCCTCTAGCTCCATGATTTTACAGAGGTCCCCCCCGTACCCTCCAACTTCCCGCCCCCTCTATTATTATGTATCTGCCGATGAGCTGCACCTGCGGGCACGCCCTCCGGTCAGACTACATGGTCCCCTCCTGCAGTGCCCCCCGAGGCAGCCCCCACCTCTGGGCCCTGTGTCCTGGCCCAAGCCTCATCTCCTCCAGCGGGCTGCACACGCCAGTGTACCCACCGCTGCGCCCGCCCTGTGCCCGCCGCTGCGCCTCCTCTGCCCCGGTTGATAGGCCCCGCCTTCTCTTCCGGCCTCCTCCTGCTCATCGATGGATCGAGAGGGAGGTAAGTATGTATGTATGTATGTAAGTATGAATGAATTGATGAATGGATGGATGATGAATGGATGGATGATGGATGGATGATGGATGGATGGGTGAATGGATAGATGGATAGGGGTGCATGCGTAGAAGTAAGCGTACATGAGCGTGCGTGGATGTGAGTGTGCGTAGACGTGTGCATACATAGACGTGTGCATGTGTGGACGCATGTGTGGACGCATGCGTGGACGTGTGCGTGCGTAGACGTGTGTGTGCATAGACGTGTGTGTGCACAGATGTGTGCGTGGATGTGTGAATGGATGGATGTTTGCATGGATGTGTGCTTGGATGTGTGTGTGGATGTGCATGGATGCGAATGTGCATGGTAGATGTCAGCGTGCGTGCGTGGATGTCAGCGTGCGTGTGTGGATGTAAGCGTGCGTAAATGTCAGCGTGCGTGCATGGATGTGTGCATGCATGGATGTCAGCGTGCGTGGATGTGTGCGTACGTGGATGTCAGCATGCGTGCGTGGATGTCAGCGTGCGTGGATGTCAGCGTGCATGGATGTCAGCATGCGTGGATGTGCGTGCGTGGATGTGCGTGCATGGATGTGTGTGCGTGGATGTGTGCGTGCGTGGATGTGTGTGTGGATGTGCGTGGATGTGGGTGTGCGTGCGTGGATGTTAGCGTGCTTCTGTGGACGTGTGCGTGTGTAGACGTGTGCATGCATAGACGTGTGTGCATAGACGTGTGCGTGCGTGGACGTTTGCATGGATAGATGTGTGCGTGGATGTGCGTGCGTGGATGTCAGTGTGCGTGTGTGGATGTGTGCATGCGTGGATGTCAGCGTGCGTGCGTGGATGTCAGCGTGTGTGGATGTGCATGCCTGGATGTTCGTGCATGGATGTGCGTGCGTGGATGTGTGCATGCGTGGATGTGTGTGTGGATGTGCGTGGATGCAGATGTGCGTGCATGGATGTCAGCGTGCGTGCGTGGATGGATGTGTGCGTGGATGTGCGTGTGTGGATGTGTATGTGCATGCATGGATGTGCGTGCGTGGTTGTGTGCATGCGTGGATGATGGGTGCATAGGTGGATGGATGGGTGCAACAAGGGATCAAGTGTCCTCTTGTTGTAGTCTCTGGGATCATAGTCATGGTGCACTGTATGACAGATCATTGTCATAGAGTGCATCATAACTCTGACCCCAGAGACTGTAGGAATTTCTTCTGAGTACACCGATACTTCATATGTAGTCATAAACCACTGTTTAGGCACACGGCAGGGCTCAGAAGAGAAGGAGCGCCATTTGACTTTTTGAATGGAAAATTAGCTCCAAAAGTCAAATTGCGTCAATCCATTTTATCCTGTTGCCCATGTGAAAATGAAAGAATTGAGGCTAAAAGAACATTTTTGTTGGAAAAATTAAAATTACCATTTTTTCCTTCCATTTTGCTTTAGTTCCCGTGAAGCACCTGAAGGGTTTATAATCTTCTTGAATGTAGTTTTGAGTAGCTTGACGGGTGCAGTTTTTGGAATGGTGTCACTTTTGGGTGTTTTCTGTCATGTACGCCCCCTCAAAGGGACTTCAAATGTGATGTGGTCACTAAAAAAAATGGTTTTGCAAATTTTGCTGGAAAAATGAAAAATTGCTGATGAATTTTGAACCCTTATAACTTCCGAACAAAAATTTTTTTTTTCCAAAATTGTGCTGATGTAAAGTAGACATGAGGGAAATGTTATTTATTAACTATTTTGTGTCACATAACTCTCTGGTTTAGCAGAATAATAATTCATAATTTGAAAATTGCACAATTTTCAAAGTTTTTGCCAAATTTTTGAATTTTTCACAAATAAACGCAAAAATTATCGACCTAAATTTCACACTAACATGAAGCCCAATGTGTCACGAAAAAACAATCTCAGAATCACTATGATCCGTTGAAGCGTTACAGAGATATTACCTCATAAAGGGACACTGGTCAGAATTGACAAAAATGGCCTGGTCATTAGGGTCAAAATGGGCCCGGGGGTGAAGGGGTTAAAGGTACCGTCACATGCGGCAATTTTGCTAGCAATTTCACATGCAATTTGCTGGTTGCAGTGAATTCATGGAAACATTGTTCTATTTGTACACAGTAACAAAATAGAACAATGTGTCCATGATTTCACTGCAACCAGCAAATTGCCAGTGAAATTGATAGCAAAATTTCCATGTGTGACGATACCTTTAGTCTGTTCTTAGTGACGTAGTCCAAAGTGGGAAGAAAAGATGACCGTGTAGTAAAAAATGTCTTAGTCAGCTTTTACTTGTTGGTCAAAGTCTCCAACCAGTCCATCTTAAACAGAAAAAGAACCTTTGTCAAGATTAAAGATGTCGTTGGTGCACTCAGATTCATCCACTGGTGCAATATACTTTTCCTGACCGCAAAAGCCCAGATCACAAAAAATGCTGTAATAGGAACAAATGCCGAAATGCCCGCGCTGCCAAACAGGAATCACCAGGAACAAAGAGTTAACTGGGCAGATGTTTTTCTTTATTTCATCCTACGCGTTTCGGAGCCTCTATCCAAGCTCCTTCCTCAGGGATGTTCCCCTTAAAACTTCTTTGCTGATAGCATTGACCTCTGCTGGAAGGATTAGAGATATTCAAGTACTTTCAATTTTTGAGTCAAAATAATAATTAAACATGATTTTGCCTGTTTACCTAAAGTAGCTTCTAGATATCAATGGAGTCAAGAGATTTTTGTACCCTTTCTTCAATAACCCCATTAGTATAGAAAAATAAAAGTTCCACAGTTCCTGTAGGCTTATCAGGTAGCCTCCCTTATCGATCTGGCTATTGTATTCTTTGTATTACTAATCACTTTCCTAGAGCCCTGAAAGGAGAAGAACAAGGACTTAAGGCTCCGTCACACACGTCAATGTCGCCAGCGATCAGATCGCTGGTGACACTGATGGCTGATCGCTGGTGAGCTGTCACACAAGGAGACTCACCAGCGATCAGTACCAGCGAAAACGCTGGTATCCATGTAAACAAGCGGATAACTAAGCGCCGCACAGCACTTAGTTACCCACTGTTTACGATGGATACCAGCTCCCAGCGCTTAATGAGAGGCGCTGGGAGCTGGCTGATCGCGCGTCTCCTGGTGTCACACGCAGCGATGCTGCGTGTACACCGGGCGACAATCGCCAGGTTTTCAGACCTGTCTGAAAACCTGGAGACCATCAACCAGCGATTTATCGCTGGTTGATTCACCATGTCACACGCGTCAATATCGCTGCAAACGCAACGCAGCAGTGACATTGACAGCGATATTGACGTGTGTGACGGCCCCTTTGCTTTGTCTCCAAAGCCTAGTTCATTCTACCTACTCTAATACTCTAAACTCTACCTACTCTAATAACATCTAGATCAGGGGTGGAGAACTCAAGACTTTGAGGGCCACCAACAGGTCATGTTTTCAGTATTTCCTTAGCATTGCACAGAGGTTGAAATCATCGCCAGTGCAGGTGATTTAATTATAATCTGTCCAATACTAAGGAAATCCTGAAAACCCGCTCTGTTGGTGGCCCTCAAAACCTGGAGTTCCCCACCCCTGCTCTGCTCTAGATGTTAGAAAAGCCATGTTAAAGTACGTAGAGAGAACTAGACTTTGGAGATAAAGTAAGTCCTTATTCATCTTCTTTCAGGGCTTAGTATTACAAGTATATGGAAGGGGCTTAGTATTACAAAGAATACATTAGCCTACTCGGCCAAGAGTGAAGTGGCTTCCAATTTTTTTTCTACTTTCCAATAGTTCATATGAAGAATTTGAAGCTCTAACAAACTTACAATTTTGAATACTTAAAGAAATGAATTTTTAAAATTGGTTGACTTAAGAGAGGTTTCTTCTATAACTGCTACTCACTTATAAAATTATATGACTATTTACACCCCAAGAAATAAAAAAATAAAGTTATATATAAAAATGTTTTAAACATAAAGTAATTGAAGCCATTTAAACAAATATTAGCAATTAGTACAGCAAGTCCAATTTGATCTCTCAGGTTGAAGGCACACTGGCTTGAAACTCATGGGAGTTCAATGCGAGTAAAACTCGCAATGCACTCGGACTAATGATAAAGAATCTGACAGGTCAGATTGTTGCGTTTTTCCTCCACTGAACTCATATTGGGAGTCAAATGCGAGTCCAACTGCAGCATGCTGCGATCGTCTAAGGGTTTCTTTACACGCGGCAACTTTTCTAGAATTTCACAGGCAACTTACTGGTTGCAGTGAAATCATGAACACATTGTTCTATCTTGTTGCTGTTTACAAATGGAACAATGTCGCCATGATTTCACTGCAACCAGTAAGTTGCCAGCGAAATTCCTAGAAAAGTTGGCGCGTGTAAAGGTACCTTAAGAGTTTCATGTGCGAGAGGCCAATGAAAGTCAATGGGTGCGAGAAGAAAATCGCACCCATACAGCACATTGTGTGAGTTTGTAGCATGGGTTTTCCCATGCTGTAAGAGTTATAATAGAAAGATAGATAGATAGATAGATAGATAGACAGATAACTAGAAAAAAGTTCTCTGCAGCACTCAGCTACTACCAATGATGTACAAATGCTAACAAGCTATATATATTTGAGAAAAAAGTTTAAAAACTTCCGTTTTTTTAAAAAAACTTAAAATCTTATTTTTTTATTTCTGAAGTTATTGGTACACACATTGGCCAATGTATGTTTGCTCATCAACTGCGACAAAGTGACTTCAGGTCTGATGAGTCCTAACGCTGATATCCCTATTCTCCTTGTCCACCCCCCACTTCTCAGTGGGCAGACTCCATCTCGACCCTAGATCACCTGTAGGTGATGAAGGTGCACATTGCAGCATGGAGCCAGCAACTCCATATGATACAAAAAAAGGAAAAAAACTGCACAGCACTCACAGACAAAATGTGAACTGGTGCCAGCAGGGACACTGGGTCAAATAACTAGAAAAAAGTTCTCAGAAGTGGGGGGGTGAACAAGGAGGACAGGGATGTCAGCGATAGGACTCATCAGACCTGAAGTCACTTTGTCGCAGTTGATGAGCAAACAGACATTGGCCAATGTGTGTACCAAGAACTTCAGAAATAAAAAAATAAGATTTTGAGTTTTTTGAAAAAAAACGTAAGTTTTTAAACTTTTTTCTCAAATATATATAGCTTGTTAGCATTTGTACATCATTGGTAGTAGCTGAGTGCTGCAGAGAACTTTTTTATAGTTATTTGACCTAGCGTCCCTGCTGGCACCAATCAAACTGGCATTATAGGTTGTTAAATAAATAAATATTTAAAAAAAAAACATGTGGGACTTTGCAGCATTTTTATGTCCAGCCCAATGAAAGCAGACAGTTGCAAGCTGCCACCCTCAGCTGCCTAATTTTCACTTGGTGGCAAAAAAAGTGTGATGTCCGCCCTATTTTTAATTGTCAGCCAAGTAAAACTAGGCAGCTGAGGGCCGGTATTCTCAGCAGGGTGAGGGCCCATTGTTTCAGGGCCCCCCATGCTAAAGAATAGCAGCTAGTGATGGGCGAATCCTACATTACTCGGACTCGCTTGACTCTACCGAGTCCGAGCCCGAGACTCGCTACTCGTAGCGAGTCTAGCGAGTCCAATGTTAATGAATGGGGAAGCGAATAATAGCGAGTAATGTGTGATTTAAAAATCGCATATGTGTGTCGGAAAGCGCTCGCATTGCCGTGTCGGAAGCCCCACTGGCAACTGTATTTTGCTGCTGTCTCCGAGGCCAAAGTCGCATGTGTTGGAGGCGAGGCAAGCGACTTTCTGCAGCAAACCCCATGCTTTGTGCAAACAGGAAATAAGCCGACTCGAGCTTCCTGGCTGGACGCGCAGAAAGTCACAGCGAGGAAGCATGGCTCCTGTCGACACCCTGCAATTAATTGCTCTGGTGGAGGCTCGGCCCCTGCTTTGGCTGCCCACTGACCCTGCATATGGGGATAATGTCCAGCGGACTACGGCCTGGAGGGAGATCGCACAGGGCGTTTTCCCAACGTTTCATCGTTGTGGCCATGATGTGCAGACCAATATGGGTGAGTTAAATGTGTTCACACGTTATATTGCATTTACCGTATATAGTCGTGTATAAGCCGACCCGTGTATAAGCCGACCCCCCTACTTTAGCCCCAAAAAAGTGGGAAGCCATATTGACCGCCATTCTTGTATACAGCGGCTATCACTGTTAGACATCCCCCCAGCAGAGTATACAGCTCCACCTGCAGAGTATACAGGGCCCCCCAGTGTGTATATATGCCACCGATATTAGGGTATACAGCCCCCCCGTGGGTACACAGGTCCCCCAGCACTGGGTATACATGGCCCCCAGTGGTTATACAGGGCCCTCATAGTAGGGTCTACAGCCCCCCCGTGGGTATACAAGACCCCAGCAGTGGGTATACAGGGCCCCGTGGGCATACAGGGCCCCCATAGTAGGGTATACAGGGCCCTCAATGTGTTATAATGCGCCGTTGCATGGTTGCCTATATTTGGATGGGTTCACAATAGTACACTTAGTTTAAGGGCTGTTCCTCCTGGCTCTGAAGGCCAGGGGGTTGGGTGTATATAAATACCACTAATGAGCGGAGTCTGGTGCCCGCACTATTACATTCTCTATGCGTTGACATGTGCCCTGCCCCATTTGTGATTGTGGCCACGTGAGCTCAATGTCCGTAATGCTGTTGATGATGTTCCACACTGTCGTTTCCATGTGCCTTGTATACACATTTCACACACAACATCATTAAAATGTTATTGTTGATTTGTACACATACTTTTAGTGTTTCAAATGTTAAAGAGGTCTAAACCCGGTTTGAAATCATTTCACAGTTGACCACATTATGAAGCGCTGGAGGAGCTGCCGCGACCAATTTAAGCGGCAACACCGGAGGATCATGGAGGGGGGCCCGGAAGCTGGTCACGGGATCATATATTGCCACTATGAACGGCTGTCATTTCTGGAACCGGTGGCCCGTATGCCAAGGTATGTGTCTGCCGCACTGTTGTTTACTATTATTGTTATTATTATTTTTTAATATAGCGCCATTAGGTTCCATGGCACTTTACATGAGGATAAGGGTTAACGACAAAAAACAGTCCATGAAGACAATCAGGTCATACAGGTACAAGAGGAGAGGACCCTGTCCACGAGGGCACACAATGTACGTATGAAGCTCTATAATGAGTGTGCTGGTTTACATACCCACACAGGGGTTTGTTTCTGCCATGGTGCAACACAATTCTATTACCTTTGGCAATGATCCAGGACATACACATTTATAGTCACATTGTGACGTTTGGACAAATAAGCAATGTTCTGCAGGGTGGTCAGACACAATGTTCCATGACCTCACAATTAGCTATTATTGTTGGCATGTTTGTGGAACAAAGCCATGTTCTTCCCTCCAATGGCCTCTAAGGTGTGTGGCCCTGTCTGGTTTGCCTGTCATAAGCCTCAGTTGTATCAGTTCCTAATGGCCTCGACTTGCATAAGGGCCACATACATCCCTACACATTTAGTTGTGGGTGTTTTTTTCAGCAAAATAACGTTGCAAGGATATACCCCTTTTGCACTAAACTGTTTGTACACCATCCCAGATTGCTGACACATTCACACACATTTCAGAACATACCCTGTATCACTACAAATATGTGTGGTTCAGTTTTCCCATGGGTTTATTTGGGGCTGCAAGGTGATGGTGTAGATATTAGGGCCCACATGTGAATTTTACTTTTTTTGTCGTTAACTCATGGCCACATTACGAATCCTCCGGAAAAGATAGCGTATTAATGCTGTATTAAATCAAACTAAAGAGGGCCATATTTTAAGTGCAACAGCCTTTTATGTCCAAGGTCCTTTAGGAAACCCGAGGTTTGTCCTTGCTGTTCCCGTTTTTTTGTTCGGCCCCGTTGGAATAACTAAAACTGTCCATCTGTGCATACCACCTTGTTTGGCACCAACGATGTGTGACCTGCTGCTCAAAGACAACCCCATACTCTATGTCCATTACAGTCGTTTCAAATCCCAAGCCATCTGTTTGGTGTGTTTTATTTACCAAGACATTCCTGATTAGCATACATGGCAGCAACAAGGAGTGTAGGCCACTAACGCCAAATGCTCATGTGTCACCTATGCTGCAGGACTCCATTTCCTGTCTTGCTCACCTGCCCTATAGATCTGGGTTATGTGCATTGAGACCAAGGCCGTCCACACTGTGTGTTTTTGTGTCCATCTGATGGCAAACAACCCTGAATAATGTGTTTGCCTCACAGTGTCAGGCTATAGCTTTGTCCACATAAAGTTTCCACAAAAAGTCAAAACAATAGTTGTGGCCACTAATATGTCTTCAAGTGACTACATAGCTGTCCTGCCTAAGTCAGGGCACAGTGTAATAGTGCAGACTAATTTTAAAATTTGTAATGTAATGGCAAAAAATCGTGGAGCAACAGTACCCACACATACAATATAGTTTGAGGCATGAGCCAAAAATGTCATTAATTTATTTGCTGCAATTCCATCTTAAGGGCAACAATGAAAAGACACAGAATACACAGATACACTGAGTCAAAAAAGCATGCACATGTTATGTTTGGCCTATGGTTTTGTTTCCAAAGTCAACCCATTCACCAAATGTTTTTTTTATTTACCCACAGAGCTGCTCACTTTCGGAGGCGGCGTTGGAACCCGCCACCACAGCTGCCTGAGGAGGGGAGGGAGGCCCCTCAACCCCCACCAGATGAGGAGGAGGGAGTAGCACCACCACCACCACCGCCACCACCGCACCCACCACCACCACCACCGCCGCCACCACCACCACCACCGCCACCACCACCACCACCACCACCACCGCCGCCACCACCACCACCACCTTTGGGGCCGCAGAGACAAGAAGAGGAGGATGAAGGGCCACACCAGCGCCCTCCAGTGCCGACTGCCAGCAGCAGTGTGGGGAGTCACTGGAACCCCAGCAGCCCTGCTCTGATCCCGGGGGCACCACAAGACCGCAGAGGACAGTGTAGTGCTGACTTTGCCCGCAGTCTCATACCGTTCTTGGATGACATTCCATTCGAGAGACGACTGCGGGCATGGTCAGCAATACACATTGTCCTCGATGCGTGTAGGCCCCCAAACCATCCTGGGCAGGTGTTTGATTTTTTGGAGGAGTGGCGGCTCAGCAGATCAAACATCCTGGACATGGCCACACCCCGGGACAGGTATGTTGCGACCCAGAGGTGGTGTCCAAGAATCAGGGGCCTACCAAGCCAAGGCCAACCGGCCCAGATGCCCCAGCCTACAGGCTTCCAACCACTGGGTGAGGTACTGCATGGGGCCCTGGACCTACTCAACGAGCAGGGTGATGGTGCCACGTTACAGCCAAGGCCGGAGGATGCGGCAACCTACCACCAGCTGTAGACCCCTTTTTTTTTTTTTGTTTATTTTTTGTTCCTGTGCATTGCACAATTTCTTTGTTATGTTATTATTTGTTTTTACAAAGTTTAAACCCAAAAAAAAAAAAAAAAAAAAAAAAAAAAAATTCTGACATCTTTGCCATTATGGCGAAATAATACCCAGTTGACAAAAACTGCTTTGCGTCTGTCTTTTTTCAGGGAATGGATGTGTAGGTTTTTTTTGTGGGTGGGCTTAAAGTCATCATCATTAGCAAGTACTTTACGGCCCGCATGGCGCATGAAGGCACCTTGGTTATTATGTGGAAAATCATGACTGCACATACAAATGTTGCTGACAAATAAATAGTGCCTGTGTTTGTGGGGGGTTACTTAATGACTCGGTATGCAACAACACTGGGAACACAGATGCGATAGGCTGGGACGTCTACTTGCAACAGAGCGCGTCTACGCGTTATCTCCGTAGCGTACAGTGGGACCCTTCGCCATGCTCCAGCAGGATCTTAGTAAAAGCCACGTTTTCGATGCAGGCATAGGCCTGTTGCCACAAAAAAATTAGCCCAAGGGGCGAGATCAACTCTATTTTGAAGTTGAGGAGGGCGCGTGGCCCATACTATTTGCTTGTCCTGAGAGCATAGTACAAGCAACGTATTCGATGCAGGTATAGGCTTGTAGCCTCAAAAAATTAGCCCAAGGGGCAAGATCAACTCTATTTTGAAGTTGAGGATGGCGCGTGGCCCATACTATTTGCTTGTCCTGAGAGCATAGTACAAGCAACGTATTCGATGCAGGTATAGGCTTGTTGCCTCAAAAAATTAGCCCAAGGGGCAAGATCAACTCTATTTTGAAGTTGAGGATGGCGCGTGGCCCATACTATTTGCTTGTCCTGAGAGCATAGTACAAGCAACGTATTCGATGCAGGTATAGGCTTGTTGCCTCAAAAAATTAGCCCAAGGGGCGAGATCAACTCTTTTTTGAAGTTGAGGAGGGCGCGTGGCCCATACTATTTGCTTGTCCTGAGAGCATAGTACAAGCAACGTATTCGATGCAGGTATAGGCTTGTTGCCTCAAAAACTTAGCCCAAGGGGGGGATCAACTCTATTTTGAAGTTGAGGAGGGCGCGTGGCCCATACTATTTGCTTGTCCTGAGAGCATAGTACAAGCAACGTATTCGATGCAGGTATAGGCTTGTAGCCTCAAAAAATTAGCCCAAGGGGCGAGATCAACTCTATTTTGAAGTTGAGGAGGGCGCGTGGCCCTTACTATTTGCTTGTCCTGAGAGCATAGTACAAGCAACGTATTCGATGCAGGTATAGGCTTGTAGCCTCAAAAAATTAGCCCAAGGGGCGAGATCAACTCTTTTTTGAAGTTGAGAGGGCGCGTGGCCCATACTATTTGCTTGTCCTGAGAGCATAGTACAAGCAACGTATTCGATGCAGGTATAGGCTTGTTGCCTCAAAAAATTAGCCCAAGGGGCGAGATCAACTCTTTTTCGAAGTTGAGGAGTGCGCGTGGCCCATACTATTTGCTTGTCCTGAGAGCATAGTACAAGCAACGTATTCGATGCAGGTATAGGCTTGTAGCCTCAAAAATTAGCCCAAGGGGCGAGATCAACTCTATTTTGAAGTTGAGGAGGGCGCGTGGCCCATACTATTTGCTTGTCCTGAGAGCATAGTACAAGCAACGTATTCGATGCAGGTATAGGCTTGTAGCCTCAAAAAATTAGCCCAAGGGGCAAGATCAACTCTATTTTGAAGTTGAGGATGGCGCGTGGCCCATACTATTTGCTTGTCCTGAGAGCATAGTACAAGCAACGTATTCGATGCAGGTATAGGCTTGTTGCCTCAAAAAATTAGCCCAAGGGGCAAGATCAACTCTATTTTGAAGTTGAGGATGGCGCGTGGCCCATACTATTTGCTTGTCCTGAGAGCATAGTACAAGCAACGTATTCGATGCAGGTATAGGCTTGTTGCCTCAAAAAATTAGCCCAAGGGGCGAGATCAACTCTTTTTTGAAGTTGAGGAGGGCGCGTGGCCCATACTATTTGCTTGTCCTGAGAGCATAGTACAAGCAACGTATTCGATGCAGGTATAGGCTTGTTGCCTCAAAAAATTAGCCCAAGGGGCGGGATCAACTCTATTTTGAAGTTGAGGAGGGCGCGTGGCCCATACTATTTGCTTGTCCTGAGAGCATAGTACAAGCAATGTATTCGATGCAGGTATAGGCTTGTAGCCTCAAAAAATTAGCCCAAGGGGCGAGATCAACTCTATTTTGAAGTTGAGGAGGGCGCGTGGCCCATACTATTTGCTTGTCCTGAGAGCATAGTACAAGCAACGTATTCGATGCAGGTATAGGCTTGTAGCCTCAAAAAATTAGCCCAAGGGGCGAGATCAACTCTTTTTTGAAGTTGAGGAGGGCGCGTGGCCCATACTATTTGCTTGTCCTGAGAGCATAGTACAAGCAACGTATTCGATGCAGGTATAGGCTTGTAGCCTCAAAAAATTAGCCCAAGGGGCGAGATCAACTCTTTTTTGAAGTTGAGGAGGGCGCGTGGCCCATACTATTTGCTTGTCCTGAGAGCATAGTACAAGCAACGTATTCGATGCAGGTATAGGCTTGTAGCCTCAAAAAATTAGCCCAAGGGGCGAGATCAACTCTTTTTTGAAGTTGAGGAGGGCGCGTGGCCCATACTATTTGCTTGTCCTGAGAGCATAGTACAAGCAACGTATTCGATGCAGGTATAGGCTTGTTGCCTCAAAAAATTAGCCCAAGGGGCGGGATCAACATTTTTAAAATTTATGCAAGGCACTTGAGCCAAACTATATGTTTTATTTCAGTTTGAGAAATGCCCACAATGCAGGCATAGGCTTGTTGCCTTAAAAAATTCAGCCAAGAGACTGTTTTGGATTGTCTGACATAATTCAACGGTCAAAAAACATCACAAGTGCATGCATTATTAAAGTAACATTACTGACACTGATTGTGTAGTTTTGTTGTCATGCAGCAAGTGTAGCAGGAACATTATTTATCCAATCTTCTTAGCAGAGGGACATTGTTTATCCTTTGTGTCAGAAGAGGACATAATGTTTAAACCGCACTGAGCCAAACGTAACAAATTTGAAAATGTCCCTCTAGGTTTGGGTACTGTCGTCTGAAGGGGTTAAGAACTTTGATGATATCCAGTCCTTGTTAAACTTAATGAGAGTGAGTCTGTCGGCATTTTCTGTTGTCAGCCGTGACCTTCTATCAGTGACTATTCCCCCAGCGGCACTAAAAACACGCTCTGATGTCACACTAGCAGCTGGGCAGGCCAGCAACTCCAAGGCATACAAAGACAGCTCAGTCCAAGCGTGAAGCTTGGAAACCCAGTAATTAAAGGGTACAGAGGGGTCGGTTAAGAAGCTGGTAGTGTCACACACATACTCGTTCAACATGTTTGACAATGTTTGTCTCCTAGACAAGGGGACCGTAGGCACAATCCGTTGCAGATTGGAAGGTCTGTTAAACATCGCCCAGTTGGTGGACATCTTACCACCATCTCTTCTTGACAATGTGGCAGTTTGTGTTCGAACCAAAGGCTGCTGTGGCAAAGAGCTGCTTGTTCGTGGTATAGCGGAGTCAGATGGTGAAATTGACATTAAATTGTCAACCACCACACTTTTGAAATAATCCATCGTTAAGCCCCTTGGTGACTGCAACAGCAGCGATGGAAACTTGTCTTTGTAGCGTGGGTCAAGGAATGTTGACAACCAGTAGAGGTCGCTGTCATAGATGTTAATGACGCGTGGATCCTGGGACAGACATTGAGACATGAAGTCAGACATGTGTGCTAGGCTACAAAGACTCATGTCTTCTGTGTCACCTGACTGATGAACAATAGGCACCATGGTCTCAAAATCGGTCTCCGCCTCCTGCTCTTCAGCCCACCCATGCTGTACCGACATAAAACTGGGGTTGGGAGTTCCATCAGGGTGCACCTCAGTACCATGGAGAAATAAATCGTCTTCATCTTCCTCATCACTGTTTTGTTCTGCAGCCAATGTTGCCGGCTGAAATTGGCTTTGCTGGCTCTGATCCTGGATGTTAAAATGTGGATCCATAGCCCTCTGCTGTGCCCTCAATGATTCTGTTTTAAGATTCAGGAGAGAATCTTTAAGCAAACACAGCATGGGGATGGTGAGACTAATAATGGACTCATCACCGCTGACCAGTTTTGTGCAGTAATCGAAGTTCTCTAGAACCTCGCAAAGGTCAGCGATCCAGACCCACTCCATCGTACCAATGTGTCTTGTATTACTTCCTGGGTGACGGGCATGTTGCAGCTGATATTCCGCTATAGCCCTCTGCTGCTCATTGAACCTAGCCAACATATGGAATGTAGAATTCCATCGTGTGGGCATGTTGCAAATTAATCTGTGTTTGGGCAAATTAAATTGCTGTTGAAGGGCAGATAGACTTGCAAGTGCCGTTGATGAATGTCGGAAATGTCCGCAATTTCTACGCACCTTCTCTAGTAGATCAGATAACTCTGGGTAATTTTTCAAGAATTTCTGAACTACAAGATTCAGTACGTGAGCCATGCAAGGCACGTGTTGAAGTTTACCGAGCTTTATTGCTGCAACAAGGTTTCGTCCGTTATCACTGACAACAAGACCTGCTTGTAGTTGCAGTGGGGCCAGCCACTCATCTGTCTGTTGTTTAACACCTTTCCACAGCTCGTTTGCAGTGTGAGGTGTGTCACCTAGATAGATGAGCTTAAGAAGAGCCTGTTGTCGCCTGGCTGATGCAGTACTGCAAAGCTCCCAACTTTGACGTGATGTGGCGGACAAATCAGCAGTGGTCAAGGAAGTTGAAGACGCACATTGTGTTGTAGAAGTATATGAGGCCGCGGACACCCGGAATGATGCTGTGCCCGCTATTCGTGGAGTTGGTAGGATCGCAGATATTCCACTATTACACTTTGGGACACTCTCGACAAGGTTGATCCAGTGAGCTGTCAGGGATATGTATCTGCCCTGTCCACAAGTACTTGTCCAGGTATCAGTTGTCAGGTGAACTTTTCCGCTCACAGCATTTGTCAGTGCACGCTTCAAGTTGTTAACCACGTGCAGATGTAGCGCGGGTATGGCAGTACGTGAAAAAAAATTCCGACTGGGGACAGTGTATCGTGGTGCTGCCACAGCCAACAACTCCCTAAAAGCCTCAGTATCAACAAGCCTAAATGGCAGCATTTCTACAGCTAACAGCTTAGAAATTTGCGCTGTCATTTGTCGAGAAAAAGGGTGTGTGGATGGGTGTTTCCGCTGCCTCTCATACAGCTGTGGAACAGACAACTGGACAATTGGCACAGACTCACAAGTCACTTGACTACTGTCATATCTCTGGTCTAATGCAGCTTGTGGTGAGATCGTATGAGTAGGAGCTGCTGCATGAACAGTAGATGGTGAAGGACGATTCTGAAGTGGCATAACGGTGTTGAGGTCAGAAGGCCCTGCTGTCGAACCCTGATGGGCCAACCACTGACTAGGGTGCTTAAGAGTCATGTGTTTTCGCATACTGCTGGTGCTCAAGTTTACTTTGCCCTGGCCTCTGATCAGCCTGGCATAGCAGATGTTACATATAACCACATTTGGTACTGATGGGCTATCTTTGAAAAATTTCCAGACAATGGATGTTCGTCCTTTAGGTTGTGGTGTAGGAACTGAAGGATGAGTCTGGCCAACACAAACTGTAGACACATTTTGGCCAACTGTTCTTAAAGTTGGGGCAACAGTTGGTACAGTTTGTGCAACAGTTGACACAATTTGGGCTACTGTTGTCACAGCTTGGATTCGGGATAAAGGAGTAAGCCTGGGTGCTTTAGGCGGTGGTACATAACCACTTTCCTCCTCCTGGCTGCTCTGTTGGCTCTGCATGTCAAGTGTCCAGGTTGGATCAGTGGTCTCATCATCCACCCCCTCCTCCTCAAAGTCATCTGGATAACGTGACTGGTCAGGCTGGCCAGATGAGATGTGTGTCTCATCATCATCATCATCCTCCACCTCCTGAGACGGCCTATGGCTTTGTTGAAAGGGACGTTCTTCAGGACGAGGTGAATCCAAACTTTGTCCATAGATGGAATGTACGTCAGGTTCAAGTATCTGTTCAGGCAGTGACAAAGAAAGGTCCGGTTGTCTGAATGGCTGATAAGAACCAAATAAATCTTCCGAATGCCCAAGTTCGCGGTCTAAATTTTCCTCCGTCTGGCGATGGCTTGAGGAAATAGGAAGATTTTGTGGATTAGATGACCCCGCGTTGTCAGTAGCGGCACTTGAATATGGTGTCAAGGATGATTGTGTGCTGCCAGAACCCGTGGTTGATGTCTTGTCAGCCATCCAAGATGTTATTTGGTCTTGATCTTCCGGCCTCAAGACACGTTTCGGTTGAGTACTGGGAAATTTAGACAGCAGGAAGGTGGATCGATCAATCCTTGTCTGTCTACTTCTACCAGTGCCTTGTTGTTCACGACTGCTAGGGCCCCGACCTCGTCCCTGTCCCTTAGCAGACTGGTTTTTGGGAATTTGGTGTTTTTGGGACATTGTTGACAAATGCACAGCCACCGAGATGGAGTTTGGTGTTGCTGCAGGCGTCACTTACTGGCGGGTTAAGTGTGTGCTAACACTTGACAGTGAAGCACTACACTATTCCCTGAAAAAATTAGAAAGTGCGCACAGCCACCGAGATGGAGTTTGGTGTTGCTGCAGGCGTCACTTACTGGCGGGTTAAGTGTGTGCTAACACTTGACAGTGAAGCACTACACTATTCCCTGAAAAAATTAGAAAGTGCGCACAGCCACCGAGATGGTGTTTGGTGTTGCTGCAGGCGTCACTTACTGGCGGGTTAAGTGTGTGCTAACACTTGACAGTGAAGCACTACACTATTCCCTGAAAAAATTAGAAAGTGCGCACAGCCACCGAGATGGAGTTTAGTGTTGCTGCAGGCGTCACTTACTGGCGGGTTAAGTGTGTGCTAACACTTGACAGTGAAGCACTACACTATTCCCTGAAAAAATTAGAAAGTGCGCACAGCCACCGAGATGGAGTTTGGTGTTGCTGCAGGCGTCACTTACTGGCGGGTTAAGTGTGTGCTAACACTTGACAGTGAAGCACTACACTATTCCCTGAAAAAATTAGAAAGTGCGCACAGCCACCGAGATGGAGTTTGGTGTTGCTGTAGGCGTCACTTACTGGCGGGTTAAGTGTGTGCTAACACTTGACAGTGAAGCACTACACTATTCCCTGAAAAAATTAGAAAGTGCGCACAGCCACCGAGATGGAGTTTGGTGTTGCTGCAGGCGTCACTTACTGGCGGGTTAAGTGTGTGCTAACACTTGACAGTGAAGCACTACACTATTCCCTGAAAAAATTAGAAAGTGCGCACAGCCACCGAGATGGAGTTTGGTGTTGCTGCAGGCGTCACTTACTGGCGGGTTAAGTGTGTGCTAACACTTGACAGTGAAGCACTACACTATTCCCTGAAAAAATTAGAAAGTGCGCACAGCCACCGAGATGGAGTTTGGTGTTGCTGCAGGCGTCACTTACTGGCGGGTTAAGTGTGTGCTAACACTTGACAGTGAAGCACTACACTATTCCCTGAAAAAATTAGAAAGTGCGCACAGCCACCGAGATGGAGTTTGGTGTTGCTGCAGGCGTCACTTACTGGCGGGTTAAGTGTGTGCTAACACTTGACAGTGAAGCACTACACTATTCCCTGAAAAAATTAGAAAGTGCGCACAGCCACCGAGATGGAGTTTGGTGTTGCTGCAGGCGTCACTTACTGGCGGGTTAAGTGTGTGCTAACACTTGACAGTGAAGCACTACACTATTCCCTGAAAAAATTAGAAAGTGCGCACAGCCACCGAGATGGAGTTTGGTGTTGCTGTAGGCGTCACTTACTGGCGGGTTAAGTGTGTGCTAACACTTGGCAGTGAAGCAGCACACTATTCCCTGAAAAAAATTATTAAGTGCGCACAATTAGTCGCAGAAGTAGGTGGCGTACGTGCTATTTGCAGCTAGGAGAGCAGCAACGCACTGTTCTGCCACAGACAAAATAACGCTGAAGGGGTTTTTAGGACCCAAAATCTATCAGCTGGCAAAAAATTGTAAATAGTACCTCAGCTAAGCCTCTCACTTCAGCTATTAGAACAGCTGAGTGAGTAAGCGAAGCTATGAGGTCGCTCCTGTGAACACTGTAAAGGCTGCAGCTCCCTGCTTCCCTGCCTGCCTACAGTGTCACAGTACACAGTACTCCTCTGTCCTCCTGCTAGCTCTCACAAGAGCTGTTTGGGGTTAATATAAGGAATCTTGAAGTTCCCTACACTCACTGACAATCCCTATGATCTGCTCCAGAATCTACCTCACCCTGTTCTAGCTCAGATCTTCAGAGAAATGTGCTCAAAATGGCGGTGGCAAGGCTTATATACAGCCTTGCCTGTCATCGATGACATAGCCATCACGATGGACAGAAGCCAATCATAGTAATGCCACAAGAAGAGGGCTGTGGCATTACTGAATAAGATTGGCTAACATCCTTGTCCATCTTCACAAGTTTGTCTGACCTAACACGCTAGGCTGTCTCGGAAGATTTGTCGGAACATAACAGATTCTGTATTCGCGAGTCCCGAATACAGAATACAGGACTCGGATTCGTAGACTCGCTAGGATTCGCTAGGAGTCGCTACGACTCGCTCGGAATCGCTACTTACAGCGGGTATCCGTGAAGCGGTGCCATTCTCTAAACGATTTGGGGGAGATTCAACCTACATAGCGATGTGATATAGCGAGTCTCGCTAGTAAAACTAGGATTCCCATTTACTTGCATTGGACTCGCTACTTTGCGAGTCCTCACTGGGAAACTCGCCGAGTAGCGAGTCCTGCGAGTCCCTTACTACTCGCCGAGTAACGAGTCCTAGCGAGTAGATTCGCCCATCACTAATAGCAGCCCATAGCTGCCCCTGAAAAGAAGCACCATTTCCAGGCACCTTACCAGGCTTCTCCAGCGGCCCTGGTGGCAGGTAGCATGCTGGGTAATAAGGAGTTAATACCCGCTTTTTTTTTACCAGCTGGTATTAAGGCCGAGATTCTTAATGTTAGGCCTAGTTAGACCCGGCCATTAAGAATCTTAAATATAATTGCCTTGTGGCAACTTCCATCCAGTTGTACCGCTTTGTCACATCTAGCGGAATCCACAGGGCAATTATACACCCAAGTAGGGTGCAACAATATGGTGTCCACTGGCGGCAGTGCTGCCACACACTGCCACCAGTGGAACCCCCACAACCGCCACCGCAGCTTCTGCCTCACCCCCTCCATTCTCACCCCTGCCTGCCAAGTCTGCTTATACTGCGCACTGGCGTCGCTCCGGATATGATGCACTAGCGTTGCTCCGGATATGACGCATACACAATCACAGACACAGTAGTTGACAGGAAGTTGCAGGTAATTGTTAACATGTGGGCACAGCATATAATTGGGAGGGTGGTGGCACCATTGAGCTTATCCCCTTGAGAATGCTGGTGCTACCAGGCTATACCGGCGAAACGCAGCGTCGGGGCTCTTTTCCTGGGTGACCACCTGACTAAACTGATGATTTAGATCGACTACCATGATGAATATGGGTATGCATGACTTGTGACTTACAGTGTACTTGGAGGGTTACTGCTGCTAATTGCACTCTGCACTTTATATGAATTGCTTCTCTTACATAGATCAATACTGTAATGCACAAGCACTTAACTGTGGAGTATTCATGTTATGAACTTCAGGGTGCAATATCTTATAAGTTCATGTTTACACTGTGAATCTGTTAATGCTTGTAATATACCCATTGAATGGTCCTTTTTACAATTTGACCTGTCATTGTGGTCACCACTGTAATCTTTTTATACCTTCTATTACATATTACCACATGTCTGTTTGTAAAATAAATTAATACATTTTTGCATGACACTCCTTGTTCTCCGGTTTATTGTTATACTGATGCCGGCTGAAGACTCCAGGAATACACTCTGCTTGGAGCGGGTGATGTCACAGCCTGTGTGATGTCACAACAGCCAGCCCTCTCACATGACCTGCTCCAGGCAGAGTGTATTCCTGGAGTCTTCAGCCTGCATCAGTATAAGCAGACTTAGCAGGCAGGGGTGAGAACGGAGAGGGGCAAGGGGGGAAGATGGAGCGTGGGGGGAGAGGCAGAGGCAGAGACACAGGGGGACAGGCAGAGGGGACACAGAGACACAGGGTAACACAGGCACAGGGGAACACAGAGGTACAGGGGACACAGGCACAGAGGACACAGAGACACAGCGAACACAGGCACATGGAGGCACAGGGGGACACAGGCACTGGGGACACAGAGACACAGGGGGACACAGGCACATGGAAGCACAGGGAGACACAGGCACAAGGGGACACAGAGACACAGGGGGACACTGGCACAGGGGACACAGAGACATAGGGGACACAGGCACATGGAGGCACAGGGGGACACAGAGGCACAGGGGGACACAGGCACAGGGGGACACAGAGGTCCAGGGGGACACAGGCACAGGGGAACACAGAGGTACAGGGGGACACAGGCACAGGGGACACAGGCACATGGAGGCACAGGGGACACAGAGGCACAGGGGGACACAGGCACAGGGGGACACAGAGGTCCAGGGGGACACAGGCACAGGGGGACACAGAGGTACAGGGGGACACAGGCACAGGGGACACAGGCACATGGAGGCACAGGGGGACACAGGCACAAGCCGACACAGAGACACTGGAGACACAGGCACATGTGGATACAGAAACAGGGACACAGGCACAGGGGGACACAAACACAGGGGGACACAGGCACAGGGGACACAAACACAGGAGGACACAGGAACAGGGGACAGGCAGAGACTCAGGGGGACACGGGCACAGGGGGCAAGGCAGAGTTACAGGGGGACACAGGGAGAGTGGAGAGGCACAGGGGGAGAGGAGAGGCAAAGGAGGCCACAACCAGGGGACAGGCAGAGGCACAGGGGGACAGGCAGAGGCACAGGGGGAGAGGAGAGGCACAGGGGGACACAGACAGGGGGAGAGGAAAGGCACAGGGGCACAGGCAGAGCCACAGGGGGACACAGACACAGGGGAGAAGAGAGGCACATGGGGACAGGCAGTGGCACAGGGGGACACAGACAAAGGGGGACAGGCAAAGGCAGAAGGGGATACAGACACAGGGGGAGATGAGAGGTACCTGGGGACAGGCATAGGCACTGGGGGACACAGACACAGGGGGACAGGCAGAGGCACAGGGGACACAGACACAGGAGGACAGGCAGACACATACGCTGCACATGGGAGAGACCGCACACGGGGATGACAGCGCACACAGGAGAGACAGAGACAGCACACACGTGAGAGACAGACTGCGCACACACGAGACACACAGTCGGCACACACAGGGGAGATGGAGACGGCGCACATGGGGGAGACGGCGCACATGGGGAGTATGGCACAGACTGGAGAAAAAGGCACAAGGGAGAGACGGCACACAGAGAAGACAGGGGGAGACAGGCACAGAGATGAGAGAAAGCGCACAGACACCACCCTCCCAATACGATAGCATCAGGCCCACATCTAGTCTCCAATAAAGAGTTAAAAAAGAAACCACACAAAAAAAAATACTTTATTAGAAATCAATACACAGACACACTTAGGGACTCCATGTATATTACTCCCCCTTACAAGCGCTACACGATCCTGGTTTTCTGTCTTCTTTCTACTACAAATGATGCAGCTTTGCTACATCACACAGCATGGGGAGGAAGGACACTTCTGCTCCCCGGGCTGTGTGATCACTGAATGAGACTGCGGGTGGTAATCAGTGATGTCACAGCTGACACTGTTGCAATAGTAACAAGATGAGCGGTTACTGTAGCAACGTTGATCATCCCCATGTCACCGTGGCTCCAGTAAAAGTGGCACATAGAGGAGCCATTGTGACAGCAGACCCGGTAAGCAAGGAGTTAACACTGCTGTCGCTGAGGGTCCTGAATGAGCAGCACATAGAGGAGCCATGGTGACAGCAAACTTGGTAAGCAAGGAGTTACCGAGTCTGCTGTCAATGCGGCTCCTCTATGTCCTGCTCATTTTGGAGCCGTGGTGACATGGGCGCTGTCATCGTTGCTATAGTAACCATTCATTTGGTTACTATGGCAATGGTGTGAGCAGTGACATCACCACTTAACAACCACTGTCTCATTCAGTGATCACACAGCATGGGGAGCAGATGCATTCTTCCTTATCATGCTCTGTGATGTAACAGAGATGCATCATTTGTAAAAGAGAGAACACAGAAGATCAGGATCGTGGAGGATTGTAAAGGGGAGTAATAATGATGGAGTCCCTAAGTGCATCTGTTTATTGATTTCTAATAAAGTATTTTTTCTTTGTGTGGTGTCTTTTTTTAACCCTTTATTGGAGATTCTTAATGGCTTGGTCTAACTTGGCCTGATATTAATCTCAGGCTTAATACCAGCTGATAAAACAAAGCATGCCACCCGCCAACAGGGCTGCTGGAAGAGCCTGGTAAGGTACTTGGAAATGGTACTTCTTATAAATATGCCATTTCCAGGGGCAGCAGCGGGCAGCTATTCTTAAGCATGGGGGGCCCTAAAACAATGGGCCCTCATCCTGCCAGCCCTCAGCTGCCTAGTTTTACCTTGGCTGGCAATTAAGAATAGAGTGGCGTTCACGCATTTTTTTTTGCCAGCCAATGGAAAATTAGACAGCTCAGGGTGGTAGCTCGCAACTGTCCACTTTCATTGGGCTGGACTTAAAAATGCTGCGAAGCTCCATACATTTTATTTTTAAATATTTATTAACACCCTATATCACAAGGTTTTTTGCCATACACTAATGTGTATGGCAATCAAGCAGAATCAACATCCAGATTGAGGAAATCCAGTCTGACTACAACAGCCAATCACAGAGGCTCTCACTGAGTGTGGCCGTCTGAGATTGGCTATTTGTCTGTCAGTGCAGTGAATATGCAATTAGCTTAATAGGCGACCATGGAAGTAGCAGCAGGAGACTGTTAAGCCGGATCTACCTATTTTATCTAGCTACTCTTTTCTCACTTTATACAGCATGAGAAAGACTATGTTAAAAACGCATTGCACACTAACCACACTCACACTACAATCACACCACTCTCATTGCTCTCGCACCATACTCGCACTACACTAGCACGACCCTACGGCAAGCACTCGCATGACTGTCATGCATCACAAATGCTCCGATTTTCATGCATGCTAGTGTGCCTCCACCCTCAGAGTGATTTCATACTCTCTAAAATCTCATATAATTAAAAAACCAACAAACATGTTTTTACAATAGAAATAAATGTATCTAATCAAGTGCAAAAATACAATCCAGCTAGGATAAATAAAAAAAGTAGTTAACTTTTTATGCATGCTGCTACCTTAATTCCTTCAAGACCGGGCTAGTTTCATTTTTTTAACCCTAGAACGCGCAACCATAGAAATCAACACTTTCACCTACCTGGGGCCTTTTAGGCCTGTGTGCAAATAACTTAAATAGAAATACTTTTCAAAGTTCATTTGAGATGTGAATATTTCAAAACATTATACGGTAATTATGTGCATAAAACAAAAAAAAGTTGGTAGCCACCGGAAATGGTTTTCACTTCACAGGTGCCCTGTCAGGTTTAATAAGTGGGATTTCTTGCCTTATAAATGGGGTTGGGACCATCAGTTGTGTTGTGCAGAAGTCTGGTGGATACACAGCTGATAGTTCTACTGAATACACTGTTAGAATTTGTATTATGGCATGAATAAAGCAGCTAAGTAAAGGGAAACGAGTGTCCATCATTACTTTAAGAAATGAAGGTCAGTCCGAAAAATAGGGAAAACTTTGAAAGTGTTCCCAAGTGCAGTTGCAAATACTATCAAGCTCTACAAAGAAACTGGCTCATATGAGGACCGCCCCACGAAAGGTAGACCAAGAGTCACCTCTGCTGCAGAGGATATCATCATCCGAGTCACCAGCCTCAGAAATCGCAGGTTATCAGCAGCTCATATTAGAGACCAGGTCAATGCCACACAGAGTTTAAGCAGCAGACACATCTCTACAACAACTGTTAAGAGGAGACTTTGTGCAGCAGGCCTTCATGGTAAAAAAGCTGCTAGGAAACCACTGCTAAGGACAGGCAACAAGCAGAAGAGATTTGTTTTGGGAAAAGAACACAAGGAAAGGACATTAGACCAGTGGAAATCTGTGCTTTGGTCTGATGAGTCCAAATTTGAGATCTTTGGTTACAACCACCGTGTCTTTGTGCAATGCAGAAAAGGTGAACTGATGGACTCTACATGCCTGGTTCCCACCATGAAGCATGGAGGAGGAGGTGTGATGGTGTGGGGGTGCTTTGCTGGTGACACTGTTGGGGATTTATTCAAAATTGAAGGCATACTGAGCCAACATGGATACCACAGCATCTTGCAGCAGCATGCTATTCCATCCGGTTTGCATTTAGTTGGACCATCATTTATTTTTCAACAGGACAATGACCCCAAACACACCTCCAGGCTGTGTACTGGCTATTTGACCAAGAAGAAAGCGATGGGGTGCTATGCCAGATGACCTGGCCTCCAAGGTCACCAGAGATGAACCCAATCGAGATGGTTTGGGGTGAGCTGGACCGCTAAGTGAAGGCAAAAGGGCCAACCAGTACTAAGCATCTCTGGGAACTCCTTCAAGACTGTTGGAAGACCATTTCCGGTGACTACCTCTTGAAGCTCATCAAGAGAATGCCAAGAGTGTGCAAAGCAGTAATCAAAGCAAAAGGTGCCTACTTTGAAGAACCTAGAATATAAGACATATTTTCAGTTGTTTAAACACTTATTTGTTAAGTATAAAATTCCACGAGTTAATTCATAGTGTTGATGCCTTCAATGTGAATCTACAATTTTCATAGTCAAGAAAATTAAGAAAACTCTTTGAATGAGAAAGTGTGTCCAAACTTTTGGTCTGTACTATATAAATATATATACATATATATAACGATTTTTTTGGACAAAAGTTTTTCTATATAAAAGTTGTAGTAAACATGGTGCAGGAATATTTCTTTTCAAAATCTTTCCTTTTCAACTTTACTGATTACCCCAAAATTTTCACATATTATTTTTTCAGAAAAATGTTCCTTGCAGACATTTTGTCCACAAGTAGTACAGAAACGCTTAGATTTCCTTTCCTTCTTTGCTGGACAAATATAACAGCGCTTTTTTTTTCTCTTGGTTCTGGATGTTCTTGAAAATGTATTCCACATTGGATCATAGCTTACGTAATTTGCCTTGGCAAGCATTTTGTGTTGCTTTGCTCCATCATGGTAGGCATAAAAAATTCATAGCAAAGTTCCGTCAAGAATAGACGTATCTTGTCCTCCATGTTGGCATGGAATTCTGGATGAATTTCACTATAAACAATATAGCTATTGAGGGCTGACACATCAAGGATATTATAAAAAATGACTACAGGCCAACGGTTTGTCTGCCTTTTGCACGAATACTCTCCAATCATTTCATCCATCTTGTCCTCACCTCCTTTTGCTTTATTATAATGCAGTATGATTTGAGGTTTCTGTTTCCTGTCATCGGTGTCAATACTTCCATCATGATGCATTGTACTTAGTAATATCATAGATTTTTCTTTCTTTGCTTTATAAGATACCATTGTCGCTTGATTGTAGAAACCAAAGACACTCTCTTAAAGTGGTCACTTGGGATTGTGCTTCATGATTGGAGGAATTTCACGGCGGTTTGGCCTCATAGTACCAACAAGTGTGAGTTTTTTCTGAAGCAAAAATTGCTAAAGTAGTTGTCCATTGTTATATTTTTTCCAGAATTGAAAATTGCTACTGCAAGTGTTTTTACTAGATTCAAGATTCAAAGAAGCTTTATTGGCAGGACCAAATACACCTCAGTTTTGCCAAAGCAATTGTATACTATGTCAGAACAGAGGTGTTTCTGGACTGGAGCATACTGAATGAATTTGCAACGTCCCCTAGAGGCAAGAAGTTGCTCATTCAATGACACATTGTCATTAGAATGGTAAAGCTTTGTATAGCTGTTGATGAAAAGATCCCAGATGTAGCTAAAAGGGGTTAATTTATCTGTTTCCAACCTCACAGGACGAATTCTCTTATCATCAAGATAAAGGCTTCTCAGAATATTCTCAAATTTATTGACTGACATTGTAGCTTTGTAGTGTGGATCTGAAAAAGGGTTCAGAAATAATTCTATTTAAAAGTCTATTTAAAGGTCCCGCCCTTGTTTAGGCTGCGGCCACGGGTACGTGATGTCGGCATCTGCACATTGTGCCACCCAGGGGCATAACTAGAACTGGAAGGGCCCCATAGCAAACTTTTGAACGGGACCCCACTCCAAGACACGCCCCCAATGACATGCCCCCTTCAAGACACACACCCCTGATGGTATACAGGCCCCCCAGTGGTATACAGGCCTCCCCAGTGGTAGTATACAGCAGCCTCCCCAGTGGTAGTATACAGCAGCCTCCCCAGTGGTATATACAGGCCCCAGCAGTATATACAGCAGCCCCAGTGGTATACAGCAGCCTCCCCAGTGGCATATACAGGCCGCAGCAGTATTACAGCAGCCTCCCCAGTGGTATATATAGGCCCCAGCAGTATATACAGCAGCCCCAGTGGTATACAGCAGCCTCCCCAGTGTTATATACAGCAGCCCCAGTGGTATACAGCAGCCTCCCCAGTGGTATATACAGGCCCCAGCAGTATATACAGCAGCCCCAGTGGCATACAGCAGCCTCCCCAGTGGTATATACAGGCCCCAGCAGTATTACAGCAGCCTCCCCAGTGGTATATACAGGCTCCAGCAGTATATACAGCAGCCCCAGTGGTATATACAGACCCCAGTAGTGGTATATACAGGCCCCAGTGGTGGTATACACAGGCCCCAGTGGTGGTATATACAGGCCCCAGTGGTGGTATGTACAGGCCCCAGTGGTGGCATACACAGGTCCCAGTGGTGGTATATACAGGCCCCAGTGGTGGAAATATACAGGCCCCAGTGGTGGTATACACAGGCCCCCAGTGGTGGTATATACAGGCCCCAGTGGTGGTATATACAGGCCCCAGTGGTGGTATACACAGGCCCCCAGTGGTGGTATATACAGGCCCCAGTGGTGGTATATACAGGCCCCAGTGGTGGTATATACAGGCCCCAGTGGTGGTATATACAGGCCCTAGTGGTGGTATACACAGGCCCCCAGTGGTGGTATATACAGGCCCCAGTGGTGGTACATACAGGCCCCAGTGGTGGTATACAGGGCCCCCCCCCTTGCTGCTGCACACCTCTCCCTCTTCTCTTCTCTCTCCCTCTCTCTTTCTTCTTCTCTTCTCTTCTCTCTTCTCCTCTCTCCTCTCCTCTCCTTCCTCGTGATTGTCGGCCTCCAGGAAGTAACTACACTTCCAGGTCAGTGGGGGACAGAGGCAGGCTGCAGAACATTCCCTAGGTAACAGGCCGGTCAGGGAGCGGAGACCAACTCCTCACAGAGAACACAGTGACACAGGCTACAGTGACAGTCTGGCGGCGGCAGCCCCTTTGATCTGTGTGCGGCCGCAGCGCCTGCGGCCGCTTTGAATAAGAGCAGCGACGTGTCGCGGCGGCATCCACCTCGCTGGGGGGCACCGTCGGGCGAGGGCGCCCCCCACCGGGCCCCCATCCCCCTACCTGACGGCCACACAAGGTATCGCAGCTGACTGGATAGCAGCGTAGCGGTGCTGGGTCCGGGCCCCCCACAAGCGCCGGGCCCCAAAGCGACCGCTATGTCTGCTATGCCTGTAGTTACGCCACTGGCGCCACCATCTTATTTCATTTTGCCACTTCTTTGAATGACGCAGCAGCAGCCACGTCATTCAGTGCGGCACTTTTCAAGCCTCTTTGAATGACGCGACTCCGGAGCACTTCATTCAAAGAGGCGGCACAAGTGCGGCATGGATGTCTGCACAGTGCGCAGAAGTGGAAATGACGCAAAATGATTCAAAGAGGTGGCAAAATTAAATAGGATGGCAGCACAATGCGTAGATGCCGACATCACGTACCCGCGGCCGTGACCTAAACAAAGGCGGGACCTTCAAATATAGTCAGGAGCATGCAAGGGACATCTCTTCTCACCCCCAGATAGGTGTGCTAACCACAACTAGGAGGGGAGACAAAGGCCAGGAGAACGCCCAGTTAGTCTCCACACAGTGGAGACTAGATGCTGCAGTGAGGGGAAAATGTATCAAACTCATTTTGCAAAGATAATATAGGACACTTTTACGGCACACAGGGATGGTTAGGGATGTGCTTGGAAGCTGTAAGGACAGGTAGTCAGAGCTTTGGAGCCTAAATAGACCTGGCAGGTTCCTTTTAAGTTGTCTTCCTCTTTTTTCAAAGAACCATAATGTTTACTTAATTTCTCTATCCACACAACTGCATAAGGCTGGTTTCAGACTTGCTGCGGAGGGGATCCGCAAGCTGAGTGCAGGCACCACAAGTCCCTATGTTTAACATGGTGACGCAGGTGCCTGCTCTCTGATGCAGATTGGCATGCGCACCCTGTGCGCAACCATTCACTGCAATGTATGATTTGTACGCAGGCGGATGCCTGCGCACAAATCACACAATCTCGTCCGCACCCTGAACGCAACATGTCGCGTTCCTGGCGCGGACGAGACTGTGTAATTTGTGCGCAAGCATGCGCACAAATCGCATATTGCAGTGAATGGATGCGCATGGCCATCTGCACCCAAGCGCAGGCACTTGCATCCCCATGTTAAACATAGGGATGCCCGGTGCCTGCTCAGCGCAAGTCTGATACCAGCCTAAGAGCCTGGTTTTTGCATATTAAGTTGTAATTTTGAATGACACTATTCATATTGTGATGCACTGGAAATTGGGAAAAAAATTCTAAGAATATTGCAATTGCAAAAAAATGTGCAATTTCCCCACATTTTGTTTTTATTTATTTTTTTCCACACCTACCATAATAGTAATAATAATAAATCTTTATTTATATAGCGCCAACATATTCTGCAGCACTTTACAATGTAGAGGCAGAGCTTTACAATGTAGGGGTTAGTGTACAGAAAATATAACACAGTAGAGAATGAATACAGTACAATAAATGATACAAACAATATGTATAGAATCAATGTAAAAAAGAAAATATAATAAATAAAGCAAGAAATGAAGGTGACCCTGCTCAAAAGAGCTTACAATCTACAACAGGATAGGGGTTGCACAAGGTACAGAGGCTTATTGCACTCATGGTCCAGGCATCTTGAGGAAGTGGGGCATAGAAATAAGCTTACATGGATGGTCATCAGACAGTGTGTGTAGACCTTTTTGGTTTGGTAGAGTTTGTAGAAGAGTAATGTCAAGAGAGATAGCCCATTCACTATTTACAGTACAAAGGACTTCTACTAGGGAGTATGATAGGCCGCCTTAAAAAGATGTGTTTTTAGGGATCGTCTGAAGCCATGCAAGTTGTGGATAGTCCTAATTTCTTGGGGTAAAGCATTCCAGAGGATTGGTGCAGCTCTGCAGAAGTCTTGGAGTCGGGAGTGGGAGGATCAGATTAGTGCAGATGTTAGTCGAATGTCATTTGAAGAATGTAGAGAACGGGTATGGTGATAGACAGAGATGAGGGAGGAGATGTAGGGGGTGCTGCACTGTGAAGAGCTTTGTGGGTGAGAACAAGCAATTTGAACTTGATCCTGTAGTGTACGGGCAGCCAGTGCAATGACTGGCACAGAGCAGAGGCATCTGAGTAAAGCTTGGCCAGATGGGTGATCCTGGCTGCTGCATTAAGGATAGACTGGAGAGGAGAAAGTCTGGTGAGGGGGAGGCTGCTTAATAGAGAATTGCAATAGTCAAGGCGGGAATGGATTAGGGCCACGGTGAGGGTTTTTGTTGTTTCCATGGTGAGAAAGGGGTGGACTCAAGACATATTCTTCAGGTGTAAGCGACAGGAGCGGATGAGAGATTGTGTGTGAGAGGTGAAGGAGAGATTGGTGTCAAACATAACATCCAGACAGTGAGCCTGCTGCCTCAGTGTTATCGTGGTGCCTCAAACTGAGAGAGAGATGTCTGATTTAGGGAGGTTAGTGGATGGAGGGAGCAGAAGAAGTTCAGTTTTGGAAAGGTTTAGTTTCAAATAGAGAGCGGACATGATATTGGAAACTGCAGCTAGACAGTCATTGGTGTTTTTTAATACCGCAGGGGTAAGGTCATGTTATGTTAACTATATGGTAGACATGATCAGATTATATGATTCAGCCTGTCAGTTTGCATATTTTTTCACTTACCGTATATACTCGTGTATAAGCCGACCCGTGTATAAGCCGACCCCCCTACTTTTGCCCCAAAAATCTGGAAAAACCTATTGACTCGTGTATAAGCCGAGGGTGGACCCCAGCACAGTTATACAGCCCCCAGCAGTGTGGTATACAGGCCCCCCAGTGGTAGTATACAGCAGCCCCAGTGGTAGTATACAGATTCCCCAGCAGCCCCAGTGGTAGTATACAGATTCCCCAGCAGCCCCAGTGGTAGTATACAGGAGCCCCAGCAGCCCCAGTGGTAGTATACAGATTCCCCAGCAGCCCCAGTGGTAGTATACAGGAGCCCCAGCAGCCCCAGTGGTAGTATACAGCAGCCCCAGTGGTAGTATACAGGAGCCCCAGCAGCCCCAGTGGTAGTATACAGGAGCTCCAGCAGCCCAGTGGTAGTATACAGGAGCCCCAGCAGCCCCAGTGGTAGTATACAGGAGCCCCAGCAGCCCCAGTGGTAGTATACAGGAGCCCCAGCAGCCCCAGTGGTAGTATACAGCAGCCCCAGTGGTAGTATACAGGAGCCCCAGCAGCCCCAGTGGTAGTATACAGGAGCCCCAGCAGCCCCAGTGCTAGTATACAGCAGCCCCAGTGGTATACAGCAGGCCCCCAGGGGTACATATAGCAGCCCCCAGGGGGTACCCAGCAGCCCCCTGGGGGTACCAACAGCCCCATGGGGGTACCAACAGCCCCCAGGGGGGACCAACAGCCCCCAGGGGGTACCAACAGCCCCATGGGGGTACCAACAGCCCCCAGGGGGGACCAACAGCCCCCAGGGGGTACCCAGCAGCCCCCAGGGGGTACCCAGCAGCCCCCTGGGGGTACCAGCAGCCCCCAGGGGGGACCAACAGCCCCCAGGGGGTACCCAGCAGCCCCCTGGGGGTACCAACAGCCCCCAAAAGCTGGCACTGTCCCCCCTTGTAAGGCCTCCCCCTCCCGCTACTTATACATTACCATCCCGGTGTTCTGATCGGCGCCGCTCCTCGGTGCTGCGTCGCCGTCTTCATCCTCCCGCGCTGGCTGCATCCGGGTTCTCCAGCGGTCGCGCGATGACGTCATATCGCTGCGACCGCCGGAGAACCCGGATGGATGCAGCGAGCGCGGGACGGGAGGATGAAGACGGCGACGCAGCACCGAGGAGCGGCGCCGATCAGAACACCGGGAGGGTAATGTATAAGCACCGGGGGGGGGCCCTTACAAGGGGGGACAGTGCCAGCTTATGGGGGGGCCATATGCACTGCTTCCCCCTGCGCTGATTGACAGGGGGAAGCAGTGCATATATAATGAGCGGCCCCACGTGACGGAGCCGCTCATACAGCAGCCCCCCCCCCGCCTCCTCCAGCCTCCACAGCCCCCACCACACAGCCCCCACCACACGGGTCAACCGTATAGACCCGTGTATAAGCCGAGGGGGGGACTTTTCAGCCCAAATTTTGGGCTGAAAAACTCGGCTTATACACGAGTATATACGGTATTTAAGTAGTAAAACATTTTGAGATTTGAAAAAAAAAAAATGGATGGATTCATTTATTTCATATTTTGAAATATCAGACTTTTGTGAATGTAGTGATGTCAAGTATGTGCATTTTTTTAAATTGCTTTATTTTTAACAGGGCAGAGAGGGTTGATTTGAACCTTTATTTACTTTTTTATGTTTTAACATTTTTTCCTGACTTTTTACTGTATTTGTTAGTCCCCTCAGGGCATCAGCACTGCTATGTATACAGTGCCTACAAGTAGTCTTCAACCCCCTGCAGATTTAGCTGGTTTGATAAGATGCAAATAAGTTAGAGCCTTCAAACTGCAAACGAGAGTAGGATTTATTAACAGAAGCATAAATCTTACAAACCAAAAAGTTATGTTGCTCAGTTGAATTTTAATAAATTTTAAACATAAAAGTGTGGGTCAATTATTATTCAACCCCTAGGTTTAATATTTTGTGGAATAACCCTTGTTTGCAATTACAGCTAATAATCGTCTTTTATAAGACCTGATCAGGCCGACACAGGTCTCTGGAGTTATCTTGGCCCACTCCTCCATGCAGATCTTCTCCAAGTTATCTAGGTTCTTTGGGTGTCTCATGTGGACTTTAATCTTGAGCTCCTTCCACAAGTTTTCAATTGGGTTAAGGTCAGGAGACTGACTAGGCCACTCCATCACCTAGATTTTTTCCCTCTTGAACCAGGCCTTGGTTTTCTTGGCTGTGTGCTTTGGGTCGTTGTCTTGTTGGAAGATGAAATTACGACCCATCTTAAGATCCTTGATGGAGGAGCGGAGGTTCTTGGCCAAAATCTCCAGGTAGGCCGTGCTATCCATCTTCCCATGGATGCGGACCAGATGGCCAGGCCCCTTGGCTGAGAAACAGCCCCACAGAATGATGCTGCCACCACCATGCTTGACTGTAGGGTTGGTAATCTTGGGGTCATATGCAGTGCCATCCAGTCTCCAAACGTCACGTGTGTGGTTGGCACCAAAGATCTCGATCTTGGTCTCATCAGACCATAGAACCTTGAACCAGTCTGTCTCAGAGTCCTCCAAGTGATCATGAGCAAACTGTAGACGAGCCTTGACATGACGCTTTGAAAGTAAAGGTACCTTACGGGCTCGTCTGGAACGGAGACCATTGCGGTGGAGTACGTTACTTATGGTATTGACTGAAACCAATGTTCCCACTGCCATGAGATCTTCCCGGAGCTCCTTCCTTGTTGTCCTTGGGTTAGCCTTGACTCTTCGGACAAGCCTGGCCTCGGCACGGGAGGAAACTTTCAAAGGCTGTCCAGGCCGTGGAAGGCTAACAGTAGTTCCATAAGCCTTCCACTTCTGGATGATGCTCCCAACAGTGGAGACAGGTAGGCCCAACTCCTTGGAAAGGGTTTTGTACCCCTTGCCAGCCTTGTGACCCTCCATGATCTTGTCTCTGATGGCCTTGGAATGCTCCTTTGTCTTTCCCATGTTGACCATGTATGAGTGCTGTTCACAAGTTTGGGGAGGGTCTGAAATAGTCAGAAAAGGCTAGCAAAAGAGATACTTAATCCACACATGTGAAGCTCATTGTTCTTTGTGCCTGAACTACTTCTTAATACTTTAGGGGGACCAAACAGAATGCTGGTGGTTTGAGGGGTTGAATAATAAATGAGCCTCTGAATTAACTTTTAACACTTTAAAAAAAAAAAAAATCTTTTTGGCTGCAGTGCATTTCCCACTTCCAGGCTGATCTACAGTCCAAATGTCACAATGCCAAGGTAATTCCGCATGTGTCAACCACCTAAATCTGCAGGGGGTTGAATACTACTTGTAGGCACTGTAGCTAAAGAAATAGTCTCTTATGAACATCAATGAAATACTTGCTTTCATAGGAGAACCATTTTAAAGCCAATGGCATCTTTGGCAAACCCCTAGCTGTCATAGCAACCCATAGACACCCTGCAATTATTTGATGGGTGTGTCGATGGATGATTGGAATGACTCGCCTGCCTGCAGTGGGCATTATATGCCATTGTCAGGGAATGACAACAGCATGTAACAGGTTAACAGCCATGGGCAAAACACAGATGACAGCTGAATAATTCAGTCAACATTTTTGGGGATAGGTGTGGCTTCGGCGCATGAGCCCGCATCAAAGTATATGGCCCCCCATCCAGTATATAGCCCCCTTATCCTGTACAAGGCCCCCATCCTCGCGCACAACACAAAAATAATAAATGATTTAGCTTACCTCTTCATTATTTCCTGCTTGCAGCACTTCTGTATCCTCCTGTGTGCCAGCATTTTATCATGTGACCAGCACAACACAGTGATGCCATCGCTGTGCACCCTGATTACTCAATTGAATGCCCGGGACACACAGAAGGATGTGGACGTGCTGCAAGCTGGAAGCGACGTAGAGGTACGTACATCATTTATTATTTTTGCTTGCGCACTAGCATTGCGGGCCATATCCAGGATGGGTGGGATGAGAATACTTAGGCTCATATAATATGCACAGCTCTCCCCACCAAATTTTCAGTGCTGGCTTCAGTGCTGAGAGGAGATGGACAGGGGAATGCAGTGGATATTACATGTAAAGATGTGTGATGTTCGATTTGAAATGTTCGCCAATCTAAAATTCGAGCTGTATTTGGCGGTATTCGAGTCATTCGCCGAATTAGAATAATTTACTTGAAATTCGGCAGTTCTAGTATATGTTCGATAAAGCTTCGATCCACAAAAGCTTAATCTTCCTAACCCTAAACCTAGCCCTAATACTGCAAATTAATGTTAATATCCAATTTGTGTGTATATTGTGCAGGGGGGGATTGTTTCAGAGCTGTAGCAATAAGGTTGCGTTCTTTTTTTTCGCCTAAAGCATGTACAGTGGGGCGGTTCAGGCCGCTAGCCAATCACAGTGCCACACTGCAAAGTGCATTTTTTCATACAACTAATGTCATCATTGGCTGTGTCTGTCACATGTCCTAGCCCTATAAAACCCAGCCATCTTAAAGATTGCCACCATTTTGCTGATAGCTGCTGCAGGTGTTAGATGGCACCCGCGGCTGCTGCTGTGTGAGACCATGCGACCACTAAACAGTGCAAACTAAATTGTGTTCTCTCAGTCAGCTAGTGAGTGAATACAACGTTAGATAGATAGGTTTAGGGAGTAGGGACTAGTAGTCTATAAGCCCTTTTCAGGGCTACTTCATAGAAGCAGGGACTAGTTTTAAATGCAGCCCTTATCAGGGCTACGTTAGAGCAGTCTCTATTAGTTTTTGCCAGGCAGGTGTGTGTCAGGTGTGCGCCCGTGCTGTGCAAGTCTTTGGGCCGCTTTACACACAACAACCTCTGTGACCAACTTCTGAACAGATCTCTGGTTGCAGTGAAATCATGGACACATTGTTCCATTTGTACACAGCCACAAAATGGAACAATGTGTCCATGATTTCACTGCAACCAGAGATCTGTTCAGTAGTTGGTCAAAGAAATTGATGTGTGTAAAGCGGCCCTTTCTTACAGAATCTGGCCACAGTAATATAGCTCTTTGAATCCATTAGGGCAGGTAGTGTAGCACTGCTGTGAAGAAAGCTACACCACCTGTCTTAATTAGGAATTTTTTTTGCTGCAGATAGTCCAGGCATAGGGATGAGCGAGTCTACTCGCTAGGACTCGTTACTCGGCGATTCTTAAGGGACTCGCTGGACTCGGTAATCGGCGAGTCTTTTAGCGAATACTCGCTCAGTAACGAGTCCAATGCAAGTCAATGGCAATCTTAGTTTTGTCAGAGTTTACTTTATCTCACTCGCTAGACTCGCTAGACTCGCTCTATCACATCGCTATATAGCTTGAATCTCCCCAAACAGCAGCGAGTCTGAGCGAGTCTACGAGTCCGAATCCTAGCGAGTCTGCGATTCCGAGTCCTGTATTCTCTATTCGGGACTCGCGAATCCAGAATCTTTTATGTTACTAGTCAGCATTGCGTGTTAGGTCAGAAAACTTGTGAAGAAGGACAAGCATCTTAGCCAATCATAGTCAGTAATGCCATAGCAGCTTTGGTTGTGTCAGGACTATGATTGGCTGCTGTCCATCGTGATGCCTATGTCATCTATGACAGGCAAGGCAGTATATAAGGCTTGCCCCCGCCATTTTGGGCACATTCCTGAGAAGAGCTGACCTAGTGCAGGGAGACTTGGAGCAGATCTAGGGACAGTTAGGCAGTGTAGGAGTCACATATAACCCAAAAGTTCTTTTCAGAACTAACAGGACGGAGTGTAGGAGTCAAGATTCCTCACACATAACCTAAAAGTTCTTTTCAGAACTACCAGGACGGAGGATTGCTGTACAGGACTGTAAGGAAGGGGAGATAGGAGCAGCCTTACAGTGAATCCAGCACCATCCTCAGAGCTTAGTTCACCCAGCTTTCCGCAGAGCTGTAATCCTAAGCTTTTTCTTATTTTTGGCACTAGTCTACCAAATAATTTTGGTGCCATTTTTCCACAAAAAATTTCCTGTGCCAGTGCGTTGCTGTACGGTGTCCTGCCTGCAGCTCGCACGGTACTTGTAAACTTGCACGCAGCCAGCACCGTTCTGCGTACTAAACAATTTTTTCCTGTGCCAGTGCGTTGCTGTACGGTGTCCTGCCTGCAGCTCGCACGGTACTTGTAAACTTGCACGCAGCCAGCACCGCAGCCTAACAGTGCCTGGTTCTGCGTACTAAACAATTTTTTCCTGTGCCAGTGCGTTGCTGTACGGTGTCCTGCCTGCAGCTCGCACGGTACTTGTAAACTTGCACGCAGCCAGCACCGCAGCCTAACAGTGCCTGGTTCTGCGTACTAAACAATTTTTTCCTGTGCCAGTGCGTTGCTGTACGGTGTCCTGCCTGCAGCTCGCACGGTACTTGTAAACTTGCACGCAGCCAGCACCGCAGCCTAACAGTGCCTGGTTCTGCGTACTAAACAATTTTTTCCTGTGCCAGTGCGTTGCTGTACGGTGTCCTGCCTGCAGCTCGCACGGTACTTGTAAACTTGCACGCAGCCAGCACCGCAGCCTAAGAGTGCCTGGTTCTGCGTACTAAACAATTTTTTCCTGTGCCAGTGCGTTGCTGTACGGTGTCCTGCCTGCAGCTCGCACGGTACTTGTAAACTTGCACGCAGCCAGCACCGCAGCCTAACAGTGCCTGGTTCTGCGTACTAAACAATTTTTTCCTGTGCCAGTGCGTTGCTGTATGGTGTCCTGCCTGCAGCTCGCACGGTACTTGTAAACTTGCACGCAGCCAGCACCGCAGCCTAACAGTGCCTGGTTCTGCGTACTAAACAATTTTTTCCTGTGCCAGTGCGTTGCTGTACGGTGTCCTGCCTGCAGCTCGCACGGTACTTGTAAACTTGCACGCAGCCAGCACCGCAGCCTAACAGTGCCTGGTTCTGCGTACTAAACAATTTTTTCCTGTGCCAGTGCGTTGCTGTACGGTGTCCTGCCTGCAGCTCGCACGGTACTTGTAAACTTGCACGCAGCCAGCACCGCAGCCTAACAGTGCCTGGTTCTGCGTACTAAACAATTTTTTCCTGTGCCAGTGCGTTGCTGTACGGTGTCCTGCCTGCAGCTCGCACGGTACTTGTAAACTTGCACGCAGCCAGCACCGCAGCCTAACAGTGCCTGGTTCTGCGTACTAAACAATTTTTTCCTGTGCCAGTGCGTTGCTGTACGGTGTCCTGCCTGCAGCTCGCACGGTACTTGTAAACTTGCACGCAGCCAGCACCGCAGCCTAACAGTGCCTGGTTCTGCGTACTAAACAATTTTTTCCTGTGCCAGTGCGTTGCTGTACGGTGTCCTGCCTGCAGCTCGCACGGTACTTGTAAACTTGCACGCAGCCAGCACCGCAGCCTAACAGTGCCTGGTTCTGCGTACTAAACAATTTTTTCCTGTGCCAGTGCGTTGCTGTACGGTGTCCTGCCTGCAGCTCGCACGGTACTTGTAAACTTGCACGCAGCCAGCACCGCAGCCTAACAGTGCCTGGTTCTGCGTACTAAACAATTTTTTCCTGTGCCAGTGCGTTGCTGTACGGTGTCCTGCCTGCAGCTCGCACGGTACTTGTAAACTTGCACGCAGCCAGCACCGCAGCCTAACAGTGCCTGGTTCTGCGTACTAAACAATTTTTTCCTGTGCCAGTGCGTTGCTGTACGGTGTCCTGCCTGCAGCTCGCACGGTACTTGTAAACTTGCACGCAGCCAGCACCGCAGCCTAACAGTGCCTGGTTCTGCGTACTAAACAATTTTTTCCTGTGCCAGTGCGTTGCTGTACGGTGTCCTGCCTGCAGCTCGCACGGTACTTGTAAACTTGCACGCAGCCAGCACCGCAGCCTAACAGTGCCTGGTTCTGCGTACTAAGCAATTTTTTCCTGTGCCAGTGCGTTGCTGTACGGTGTCCTGCCTGCAGCTCGCACGGTACTTGTAAACTTGCACGCAGCCAGCACCGCAGCCTAACAGTGCCTGGTTCTGCGTACTAAACAATTTTTTCCTGTGCCAGTGCGTTGCTGTACGGTGTCCTGCCTGCAGCTCGCACGGTACTTGTAAACTTGCACGCAGCCAGCACCGCAGCCTAAGAGTGCCTGGTTCTGCGTACTAAACAATTTTTTCCTGTGCCAGTGCGTTGCTGTACGGTGTCCTGCCTGCAGCTCGCACGGTACTTGTAAACTTGCACGCAGCCAGCACCGCAGCCTAACAGTGCCTGGTTCTGCGTACTAAACAATTTTTTCCTGTGCCAGTGCGTTGCTGTACGGTGTCCTGCCTGCAGCTCGCACGGTACCTTCCATCTGTCTTAAAATATCTTAGCCTCTAGTGTGTACCTTTCACGAAATAGTACCTGCTACTTGTTTTACAAGCCCCCAGAAAGCCACCAGAAATTATAAAATGTCACACAAAAAACAAATCCCAAAAAAAGTCTTGCTAAGGGACAGGACGAGGTACAGGCATTGGTAGTCGTGGCCAACTATCCACCAGTTCGGGCAGACAGACGAGGATTGATCGATCGTTCCTCCTGTCTAACTTTCCCCGTCAGGAAAGTAAACGAGTATTGAGGCCGGAAGACGAACAGCATCTAACGTCTTGGCTGGCAGACAAGACCTCAACAACAGGTTCTTGCAGCACTCAAGGTTCCTTGAGCACTGTGTCTACTGTTGGTACATACCATGCTGGGTCATCTAATCCACAACCTCTTCACAGTTCCTCAGACCAACAGCAGCCCCATGAAAATGTTGACATAGACATGGGTCACTCAGATGACTTATTTGGTACATATAATCCTTTACATGAATCCGGTTTGCCAGACTCCGTAGTAGATGAGATACTTGATGAAGAATTGTCCAATCATGGACAAGTTTTAGAGACACCCCGGCCACATGAACGTGTCTTTCAGCAAAGTCTTAGACCGTCTCAGGAGTTGGAGGATGATGATGATGAGACAGTGACACACTTGTCATCTGGGGAGCAAAATCTATCTTGTTATCGGGAAGATTTAGAAGAGGAAGGGGTTGATGATGAGACAACTGATCCCACGTGGAATGTTGCGGTGCAGAGCCAGCAGAGCAGCACGGAGGAAGAAAGTGTGTATGTCCCACCAACAAAGGCACCAAGGCCTACTCCTCCCACCAGAACTGAAAGAGTCACCACTGTTGCCCAAAATGTGTCCACTGTGGCTCAAAATTTGTCAACTGTTGGACAAAATGTCTCAAATGTGGGCCTCAGTAATCCCTCAGGGAGTACAGTCAAGCCTAGAGGTCGGTCAGCCACTGTGTGGAAATTTTTTAAAGATGGGCCTTCTCAAGAAAATGTGGTCATCTGTACCATCTGCCATGCAAGGCTAAGCAGAGGCCACGGGAAAGGAAACCAGAGCACCAGCAGTATGCGGAAGCACATGGCTGGTCAGCACCCTATTCAGTGGTCAAAAGTGCAGCCTTCCACAACAGTGTCATCTGACCCAAAGACTGCGACGGTAACTCAGATACGTCCGTCACAATCAAGTGTTGCTGAAGCTGGTCCAGCTGATATGTACTCATCACAAGCAGCGGTTGCAGAGAGACTGAACACGAGTGCAGACAGTTCTCGGTCAGCAACATCCTTACAGTTATCAGTGACACAGCTGTACGAAAGGAAGCAGAAATTCCACTCTTCCCACCCATTAGCCAAAAAAATAAATGCCCAGATAGCTAAGTTGTTAGCAGTCGAGATGTTGCCGTTTAGGCTTGTGGGTACAGACTCTTTCCGTGAGCTTTTGGCTGTGGCAGTACCACGCTACTCGGTTCCAAGCCGCCACTACTTTTCACGTTGTGCCGTCCCCGCGTTACATGAGCATGTCATTAACAACCTCAAGCGTGCCCTCACCAACGCTGTAACCGGGAAAGTACACCTTACTACGGACACGTGGACAAGCAGTTCAGGACAGGGCCGGTACATCTCGCTCACCGCGCATTGGATCAACGTTGTGGAGAGTGTGCCAAACGATGTTAGTGTTACATCAAACATCCTACCCACGCCACGGATAGCTGGCACAACCTCATTCAGGGTCTCTGCATCATCCTATATGTCCACTACACCATCTTCCGCTTCCTCGACCAATCCTCAATTGCCCTCAACATCACGGCCAAGTTGGGAGGTTTGCTGCAGTGCTTCAGCAAGACGCCAACAGGCTCTGCTGAAGCTGATCTGTTTAGGTCACACACCGCACACTGCAGTAGAGCTGTTGTAAGGTCTGAAGCAACAGACAGATGAGTGGCTATCCCCACTCCAACTCCAGACCGGTCTCGTGGTGAGCGACAATGGTCGTAACCTAGTGGCTGCACTAAAGCTCGGAAACCTTGTGCACGTGACTTGCATGGCTCACGTGCTGAATCTAGTAGTGCAGAAATTCCTGCGTACATACCCAGAGCTATGTGACCTACTGGAGAAGGTGCGTCGAGTTTGTGCACATTTTCGTCATTCGTCAACAGCGGTTGGAAAACTTTCATTGCTTCAAAAGCAATTGAATTTGCCCAACCACAGACTCATTTGTGACATGCCGACACGATGGAACTCTACATTCCATATGTTATCGAGGATCAATGAGCAGCAGAGGGCAATATCCGAGTATCATTTGCAACATGCCCGTCAGACCGGCAGTCAGCCACGACATATTAGTACAATGGAGTGGGTGTGGATCGCTGACACATCTGAGGTTCTTGATAATTTTGACTACTGCACAAAACTGGTGAGCGGTGATCAGTCCATCATCAGTGTCACTGTACCCATGCTGTGTCTGCTGAAAGAATCCCTCATTAATCAGAAAAATGAAGCATTGAGAGCCCAGCAGATGGCTATGGAGCCAGATTTAAACAGCGCAGTACCTAGCCAGCAAAGCCAGTATGACCAGGCAACAATGGCTCCTGAGGAGGAACAGGAGCAAGACGATGAAGAGGATTTATTTTTTGTTGGTGCCGATGTCAACCCAGATGGTACTCACAACCCCAGCTTTGTGTCTGTCCACCATGGGTGGCCTGGAGAGGAGGAGGCGGAGACAGACTTTGCGGATACAATGGGTATTGAACATCGTTCTGAGGACACTGAAGACATGACTCTATGCAGCTTAGGACACATGGCTCACTTCATGTTGACTTGTCTGCTAGAAGACCCACGAGTGATTAACATATTGCACAACGACCTCTACTGGTTGGCCACCTTTCTGGACCCACGTTATAAAGATAAATTCACCTCGCTGCTGTTTCAGTCACCACGTGGCTTGACAATTGACTATTTCAAGAGGGTTCTTGTGGATAATATGCTTCGAATATCACTGTCAGACAACACTCTGCCCATAGTTAGCAACTCTGTGCAACAGCAGCCTTTGGTCGGGGCACAATCATCCACGCTGTCCAGAAGAGATGCTGGAAAGATGTCCGCAAAGTGGGCTATGTTCAATAAGCCATCGAACCTGCAGCGCCATGTTGCTCCAGTAACCATCTCTCGGAGACAGAAACTTACCAACATGGTACAAGAATACTTAAGTGACAGTACCTGCTTCCTGACTGATGCCGCAGTCCCGTTTAATTACTGGGTCTCCAAGCTCCACACTTGGACAGAGCTCTCGTTGTATGCCTTGGAGGTGCTGGCATGCCCTGCAGCTAGTGTGACATCAGAGCGGGTTTTCAGTGCCGCTGGGGGTATCATAACTGATACCAGGACACGTCTTACTCCAGAGAATGCAGACAGGCTTACTCTAATTAAGTTTAATAGGAACTGGATTTCACAAGACTTCTTGAGCCCTGAAGACGACAGTACTCAGAGCTGAAGTGCCACGTTCAACATCAATATGATATAATTAATCATTGTATTATATTGTGTCTTTTTGGTACAAGCAGTATGTACAAGACCAGTAACGATTTGCGTAACCATGTTCCTGCAACCTGGTAATGAGGCTGCTTCATCTTAAACCAACACTACACCTTAACTTCGGTTTCATTAACCATCACAACACCTTTTCACAAGGAATCAACCTTTATTTTCTGTTAGCAAACATTTAAAAGCCCCTTGGGCTAATTTTTTGAGCCACCCTGGCTAACAAGCTGATCATGGCCCTTAGGCCTGCATTTATACCCAAAATGCAAAACAGCCCCTTGGGCTAATTTTTGGAGACACCCAGCCTAAGAGGCTTATCATGGCCCTTAGGCCTGCACTTATACCCAAATTGCCAAACAGCCCCTTGGGCAAATTTTTAGAGCCACCATGGCTAACAAGCTGATCATGGCCCTTAGGCCTGCATTTATACCCAAAATGCAAAACAGCCCCTTGGGCTAATTTTTGGAAACACCCAGCCTAAGAGGCTTATCATGGCCCTTAGGCCTGCATTTACACTCAAAATGCCAAACAGCCCCTTGGGCTAATTTTTGGAGCCACCCAGGCTAACAAGCTTATCATGGCCCTTAGGCCTGCATTTACACTCAAAATGCCAAACAGCCCCTTGGGCAAATTTTTGGAGCCACCCAGGCTAACAAGCTTATCATGGCCCTTAGGCCTGCATTTATACCCAAAATGCAAAACAGCCCCTTGGGCTAATTTTTGTAAACACCCAGCCTAAGAGGCTTATCATGGCCCTTAGGCCTGCACTTATACCCAAATTGCCAAACAGCCCCTTGGGCAAATCTTTTGAGCCACCATGGCTAACAAGCTGATCATGGCCCTTAGGCCTGCATTTATACCCAAAATGGCAAACAGCCCCTTGGGCTAATTTTTCAAGGCACCAAGCCTATGCCTCCATCGTGGGCATTGCATGTACTATGCTCCTAGTACAAGCAATTCTATTGTATGGGCCAAGCACCCTGCTTTCTGAAAAAAATGTATATGAAGCCCCTTGAGCTAATTTTTTTAGGCAACAAGCCTATGCTTGCATCGTGGGCATTGCTTGGACTATCATCCTGCTGGAGCCTGGAGAAAGGTCCCACTGTACGCTCTGTAGAAAACGCGTAGACGCGATGTGTAGCAGGTAGATGTCCCAGCCTCTCACATGTGTGTTCCTAGTCTTGTTGCCATAGCGAGGCATTAAGTAACCCCCCAAACACAGGCACTGTTTATTTGTCAGCAACATTTCTATGTGGAGTCATGATTTTACACTTAGTAACCAAGGTGACTTCATGCTCCATGCGGTCCGTAAAGTACTTGCTAATGATGCTCTCTCTCCCCTGTCCTCCACGCCAAATGTCTCGGGGTAATCCTTGACTCATCCCTCTCCTTCAAGCCCCACCTCTAGTTCCTAACCAAGTCCCTGTCACTCCAACTCAAAAATATTTCAAGAATTTGCTCGTTACTCAACCCTGACACAGCTAAAACACTCATTAATGCCCTCATCATCTCCCGCCTTGACTACTGGAACCTCCTTCGCACAGGCCTCCCTGCCAACTCTCTTGCACCTCTCCAATCTATACTAAACTCTGCTGCCCGACTAATCCATCTGTCCTCACGCTACTCACCTGTCTACACCCTCTGCCAAGCCCTTCACTGGGTCCCCGCCCCACAGAGAGCTCACTTTAAAACACTGATCATGACATTCAAAGCCTTACACAACCTATCCCCACCATACATCTCCGACATGATCTCCCGATACCATCCCTCACGCTACCTGCGTTCATCCCAAGAACTTCTCCGACACTCCCCCCTCATCTCCTCTTCCCACAACCGCATACAGGATTTCTCCCGGGCATCAACCATGCTCTGTAACTCGCTGCCCCACCTCATCACTCACTCGCCTACCCTGGGAACCTTCAAGAAACACCTAAAGACTCACCTCTTCCGACAGGCCTACAACCTGCCATGACACCCCGCTACACGCCCCACGACCGACACCTTCCCCACCCTATTGTATCCCCACCCACCCCTCGTTGAATGTGAGCCCACGCGTACAGGGTCCTCTCCTGTTGTACCTCTATGACCTTATTGTCTATGTTTATTGTACTTCTCCTTGTGTACCTTATCCTCATGTAAAGCGCCATGGAACCTATGGGCACTATATAAATAAATAATAATTATAATGATGATGACTTGAAGCCCACCCACAAAACAACCTACACATCCATTCCCTGAAAAAAGACAGACACAAAGCTGGTTTTTAAAACTGTGTTTAAAAAAAAAAAATGGCAGCACTGTTTGGACATTCCCAAAAATACTACCTTTTACAATTAAGGTAACAACAACAACAACAACAAATGGAGCCCTACAGGTCCTGGTAGGTGGGCTGTCCGTCCTGCAAAAGGTCAAGGGCCCCACGTATGGCCTGGCCGAACCCTTCAGGGTGGATCCTCTGAACAGGTGTAGGGAACGGTGGTAGGTCCCTGTTAGCTGGCCACTGGCAGTGAGGCAAAGCCCTGTGGGGTGGCACATGGCTGTCCCGTGTTGTGGGCCTGCCTAGCCTGTTAGAGTTTATTTTCCACCCATCCAAATATTGGAACACATCACCTGGGTCGTTATTTGGCTGACAGGCTTCCAGCACTATCTGTAATGCTGACCTTGCCCGCAGTAGCCTGTCAAATGGAATATTATCCATGAATGGTATAATACTGCGGGCAAAGTCAGCATTACTCTGTTGCACACTTAAATGTGCTGACCCCGGGATCGGACTATAAGCTGGGCCTGCCGCTGGTGGCGTCGGTGGTGGTGCTGGCCCTGCCGCTGGTGGTGGCGGTGGTGGTGCTGGCCATGCCGCTGGTGGTGGCGGTGGTGGTGCTGGCCCTGCCGCTGGTGGGGGCGGTGGTGGTGCGGACCCTGCCGCTGGTGGCGGTGGTGGTGGTGGTGGCGGGGACGGCGGTGGTGGTGTTGATGGCCCTGCCGCTGGTGCCGGCGGTGGTGGTGCTGGCCCGGCCGCTGGTGGCGGCGGTGGTGGTGCTGGCCCTGGCGCTGCTGGCGGCGATGCTGGTGGTGGTGGTGGCGGCGGCGACGGCGGTGGTGGCGCCGGCCGTGGTGGTGGTGGTCGGTTTTCTCCACGCCGCCTTCTGTTTGGCGGTGGAGGGTTAACAGCACGCCGCCCTCTGTAGTAAGCTTCTCTGTGGGTAAAGTAAAAAAAAATTTGGTGAATGCATTGCATTTGGAAACAAAAACATAGGTCAAACATTAAGTTGCACGCTTTTTAGACTCTGTGTATCTGTGTATTCTTAATCAGATATTTGTTATTATTATGAAATAATAACCAACTGTACATAACATAAAGGAATACGTGACTTTCTTTGCTAATTCCATACTAATACATAATTTTTCACCCCCTGATTACCACCCACCCCCCCCCATCCCATCTAATCTAGACGATCAATAACACCAATGGTTCACATGAAAAAAAAAAGTCCCCCTGACTTCACTTTTAACTTGACATACTTAATTCACAAAACTTTTAGCTTATATCATCTATATAAAGCAGGGAAGGGGTTGAAAGGTATACAATATATATATATATAATATATTTATATAATCGGGAGTTTGAAATTCCGGCACTGTAGCCGAATCCCAAACTCCTTAGCGTCACTGCGAGCGGAGACGCGTATGCGCCTTCGCGAGCCGCAGACGCTTAACTCACACAGCCGCTATAGCGTTTTCTCGAGCGGCCTCGCGCCCTCCGCTCACAGCAAGACCTGCGCCCCTCACAGCGCCCAATCCGCCCCGGCATGCTGGCATTTGTACTTCCCCCGTCTGTGCACCCACAGGTCTTAGCAGATCACTGATGCTGACAGCGGGGGGGGACAACACAGACAATCAAATCAGGAGGAGGTCAGTGTCAGGAGGAGATGACAGCCGCCCGCCGGGGCCTGTGACACTGCAGAGGTCACAGCGGGGCTGTGTGTGCGGACAACGGGGAGGCCGGGGGCTACGGACGTACCGGACACGTCCTCTGCTCCTGGAGATGTGCCGCGGTTCCGCGCTCGCAGCGTATCTGACGCGGGAGCCGCGCTCACCACGCCCACACCACGCCCTCTGCCAAACAACCCACACCTCTCACTAACCTCCTGCAGCTAACCACACCCCATGTTTACCTTTGCCATGATGTCATTTAGCTGCGGCCGCTATCTTTAATAAGGTCAGTAATGATGGCAGTAATCGGATCTCTGCTCCCTCTAGCACGCCCCAACACTGTAGCACCATCTATTAACCCTATTCTCATCACCTATATACTCTGCTACCCACTGAGCCGCCTGTATACTCTGCTACCCACAGACCCGCCTGTATACTCTGCTACCCACAGACCCGCCTGTATACTCTGCTACCTCAGACCCGCCTGTATACTCTGCTACCCACAGACCCGCCTGTATACTCTGCTACCCACAGACCCGCCTGTATACTCTGCTACCTCAGACCCTCCTGTATACTCTGCTACCCACAGACCCGCCTGTATACTCTGCTACCCACAGAGCCGTCTTTATACTCTGCTACCCACAGACCCGCCTGTATACTCTGCTACCCACAGAGACGCCTGTATACTCTGCTACCTCAGACCCGCCTGTATACTCTGCTACCCACAGACCCGCCTGTATACTCTGCTACCCACAGACCCGCCTGTATACTCTGCTACCTCAGACCCGCCTGTATACTCTGCTACCCACAGACCCGCCTGTATACTCTGCTACCCACAGAGCCGTCTTTATACTCTGCTACCCACAGACCCGCCTGTATACTCTGCTACCCACAGAGACGCCTGTATACTCTGCTACCTCAGACCCGCCTGTATACTCTGCTACCCACAGACCCGCCTGTATACTCTGCTACCCACAGAGACGCCTGTATACTCTGCTACCTCAGACCCGCCTGTATACTCTGCTACCCACAGACCCGCCTGTATACTCTGCTACCCACAGAGACGTCTTTATACTCTGCTACCTCAGACCCGCCTGTATACTCTGCTACCCACAGACCCGCCTGTATACTCTGCTACCTCAGACCCGCCTGTATACTCTGCTACCTCAGACCCGCCTGTATACTCTGCTACCCACAGACCCGCCTGTATACTCTGCTACCCACAGACCCGCCTGTATACTCTGCTACCCACAGACCCGCCTGTATACTCTGCTACCTCAGACCCGCCTGTATACTCTGCTACCCACAGACCCGCCTGTATACTCTGCTACCCACAGAGCCACGTGTATACTCTGCTACCCACAGAGCCGAAATGGAACCTAATGTATATATTAATAAATAATACTAAATGTACACAACTGTGCTGCAGACACATACCTTGGCATACGGGCCACCGGGTGAAGGAAGGACAGCCGGTCGTAAAAGTGGTAGTGGTTCAGCAATGGAGCGGATCCCGGTTGTCTCTCTGAGTACTGCCGGTACTGTTTCTTATGCTGGTCCCGGCAGCTCCTCCACCGTTTTTTAAGATGGTCAACTGTGAAATGATTTGAAACCGGGTTTAGAGATGTGTAATATTTGAAACAACAAAAGTATGTGTACAAATCAACAATAACATTTTATTCATTTTCTGTGTGTAATGTGTATACAAGGCACAGTGACACGACAGTGTGGAACATCATCAACAGCATTACGGACATTGAGCTCACGTGGCCACAATCACAAATGAGGCAGGACACATGTCAACGCATAGAGAATGTAATAGTGCGGGCACCAGACTCTGGTCATTAGTGGTATTTATATACACCCAACCCCTTGGCCGAAAGAGCCAGGAGGATCATACATTAAACTCATTGTACTGTTGTGACCCCATCCAAATATAGGCAACTATGCGGTGGAGCATGATAACACATTCAGGGTCCTGTATACCCTGCTATGGGGGCCCTGTATTCCCACTGCTGGGGGCCCTGTAAACCCACTGGGCCACTGTCTACCCACTGCTGGGGGCCCTGTATACCCACTGCTGGGGGGCCTGTACACACACTGAGGGCCCTGTATACAGGGACTGACTGGCACCCTACAGTTTGGGTCGCAACCCTCCCTCACCGGCCCGACACAGGTGAGGACGGGGGGTGGGGGGGGGGGTGATGACTGGCGGCCGCCTCACAGTCACCGCAGCTCCCGCATTCTCCTATGGCTCGCTCCCAGCCACAGCCTCGCGCTCCTCACAGCCGCTCGCTAACAGTCGCAGCCGCACGCCACTCACAGACGCTCACTCCCGGACGTCATCGCGCGGCCAGGAGCTTCCGTTTCCGCCTGCTGCTTCAGGGACATGCGGATTATTCATGCTCCTGCAGCCGCATGACCCGTGGCACCTGGGCCAGTCCGCCCCTGCCTGTATACCACAATATGGGGGCATGTATACCCATCTGGGGGCCTGTATACTCTGCAGGGGGAGGTGTATACTCTGCTGGGGGGCTGTCTACCAGTGATAGCCGCTGTATACCAGGATGGCGGTGAATATGTTTTCATAGTTTTTCGGGGCAAAAATAGGGGGGTCGGCTTATACACGGGTCGGCTTATACACGAGTATATATACAGTAAATGCAATATATAACGTGTGAACTCATTTAACTTACTTAGATTGCTCTGTTCCTCATGGTCACTCCGATGGAACGCAGGGAACATCTCTTGGGCGATCTCTCTCCAGGCTGTATTAATTTGGGTCGTATCCCCATAGTCAGGATCTGTAGGGAGCCATAGAAATGGACGAGCCTCCACAAGTGCAATAAGACGCAGTGTGTTCACCGTGCCACGTCCTGCTGCCATGATTGCACTGATGAATGGATTGCTCTGTGTGTGCGCCTGTCAGCGCGACTCGCTTCCTGTTTCCTTAAAGCATGGTGTGTGCTGGAGAATCCCTTCCCTCGCATCATCGGCTACAAGCCTCAAAATAAGAGAAAAACCAGCGAGTTTGGACTCGCACACTTTCAGAGACACATCAGCGAGTTGTAAATGTCATTATTCGCTATTACTCGGGTCCCTATTCATTAACATTGGACTCGCTGGACTCGCAACGAGTCCCGAGTCCTTGACTCGGACTCGTTGGGGTCTTGCGATTCCGAGTCTTTTAGGACTCGCCCATCTCTATCCAGGCACTTTGTTCGGGCTAGTAGCAGAGTAGCAGTGTCCCACAGTGGTGTAGCCCACTTGTGAGAGAAGCTACACCTTCAGTGTAGTTGATTCTATCAATTTTTTTACTGTAACAAGCAAACCTGTCATTTTTTGCTTAAAAGCATTGTTCACTAAACCTTCACTGTAGGCCACGTTTAATACAACCAAATACACCTTGAGTGCAGTTCATTCTAATAATTTTTTACTGCAACAAGCTAACCTGTCAGATTTTGCTTAAGAGCACTGTCCACTAAACCTTTATTGTAGGCCACGTTTAATACAACCAAATACACCTTGAGTGTAGTTCATTCTAATAATATTTTACTGGAACAAGCAAACGTAATTTTTTGTGCCTAGTACCACTGTCTGGCCAATGAGCTCTGCTCGATTTCCATCAGAATATTTTTTGCCAACAACTGCAGAGTTGCCAATTTGTTCACATACAAAATGAGTGGTAAAAGGCCTGCTGCTGATGGAAGGGGGAATAGGCGTGGTGGAAAGGGAAAAAAAGTTTGTGTCCGTGGGGTACGTGGGAAAGCAAGAGTAACATCTGCTGGAGAAAGAGCATCTTCCAGCCAAAGTAAGATGTCTACTTATTTCCTAGGAGACTCTGAAATGATCCCTTTCATACGGACACGGCTCAGACGACGATCAATACCAATTCTAGATGAGGCACTAAAAGAGAAGGCGATTGAATGGATAGCAAGTGGGCTCTCCTCCACCTCAACTTCTACATCACAAATACACCAGTCCTCAGAGGTGTCACCACAATCCCACTTGCTTCCGCACAGCTCCCAAGTCTCGAGCCACCCATCGGAGTATGGGGTAAGACAGATGGTTGACTATGCATCGCTCTTCACTCATACTATAGCCTGGGAATCACAGGTCTGCTCAAAAGCTTTTGTGAGTCAAGATGAAGTAATGATCTGCACTGATGCCCAGAAGCGTTTGGAGTCGGATGCAGGCCTAGATAAAGAAGGTTCTGAGCAAGCATAATGTAGACCCTCATTCATAAAGTGTCAACTGCACCTTGAAGATCTTGTGAGCCCTTCCGCATACAACTCCTCCTGTATTTCTTCCCCCTCCTCTAGTGCCAACACCTGACTTCGAATACTGTTTAAAGTGAGATCCAGCAGGTAAATGACGGAAATAGTCAAGCTGATAATGGCATAATCATCACTAAACATCTTCGTTGACATTTCAATACTGTACAGAATGGTGCATAGGTCCTTCATTTCAGACCACTCCAGCAGTGTGATTTGCCCCACCTCTGGATCTCGTAGGCCCAGGTTATACGTCATGACGTATTGCACCAAGGCTCGTTGGTGCTGCCACAGTTGCTGCAACATGTGCAGAGTTGAATTCCATCATGTCGGCACATTCACATCACAGTGAACTGGCAGGCCAAACGACTTCTGTAGAGATGCAAGTCGTTGAGCTACGGGATGTGAACGGCGGAAGTGAGCACACAGCGACCGTGCCCTCTGCTGAAGACCATCTAGGGTCGGATAGTGTGCAAAAATTTGCTGGACAACCAGGTTTAAGACGTGAGCCATGAAAGGCACGTGTGTCACATTGCCCCAGCAGAGGGCCGCACCCAGCATTGCAGCATTGTCGCACACGGCCTTCCCTGGCTGCAGGTTCAGTGGACACAAGCATTGATGAAATTCGGTCTCCACAGCAGACCACAACTCCTCAGCTGTGTGACTCATATTTCCCATACATTTCAAGGTAAAGACCGCCTGATGCCGTTGAGCCCTGCTGCCATCATAGTAAGGAGGTGTGCAGGATTTCTTGTGCGCAGTTAGAACGCGGGTGGCATTACCAGACAGGCTTTGGGTGCAGGTTAAGAACCTAGACGAGGTTGAGGAGACAGAAGCATTGGAGGAACTTCTTCATACAGAGGATTGATGCACAACTTGTGGGGATGGCAAGACTTGGACAGCAGCCCCTTCTCCTGCTGTCTTCATAGTTACAAAGATTTTTTGGCTGCTACTTACATTTTGGTGACAAATCTTACAGATAACATGGGGAGACTAAAGGCTTGTGGATTTTGGAATGTGCTGCATGAAAGTCACCTCACCAACCATTTTCAGCTTGCAACTGTGGGGCAATTGATGCCACTAAAGTGGTGTCTGGGCCCAAATTTTGGGGAAACATGGAGACTCTTTTTGTAGTCCCCTAAATGCGACACAATGCTCAGAGTGTGCATGAGGCCTTCCAGATGCTGCGTTAAAAACCGTACCAAATGCTTATCGCCTGCACAAGGCCTTCCAGACACTAAGGTAAAACGCACCAAATTATCATCATCTGCACATGGCCTTACAGATACTGAAGTGAAACGCACCAAATAATCATCATCTGCACATGGCCTCACAGATACTGAAGTGAAACGCACCAAATAATCATCATGTGCACATGGCCTTACAGATTCTGAAGTGAAACTCAACAAATAATCATCTTCTGGACGTGGCCTTACAGATACTGAAGTGATACACACCAAATAATCATCATCTGCACAAGGCCTTCCAAATACTGAAGTGAAACGCACCAAATAATCATCATCTGAACATGGCCTTACAGATACTGAAGTGATACACACCAAATAATCATCACCTGCACAAGGCCTTCCAGATACTGAAGTAAAACGCACCAAATACTCATCTTCTTGACGTGGCCTTACAGATACTGAATTAAAACTCAACAAATACTCATCGTGTGCATGATGCCTTACAACTACTGTAGTGAAAACTGATTTTGGAAGGGCATGACATACCTATATCTGTGTCTCCTCCCCCTTTTACTCATCTCTCTCTTTTCTTTTCGCATTTTTATATGTGGTTTTCACTTTTCCATGTTTGTTGTATCTTCGGAGTAGTTTGTCACCTTTTGGACACTTAAGAAGGTGTTTTCCATGTGTTTTCTATGTGTTTGTATGTGTTTGTGTTTGGCTGCCATTGTTTTCAATGGGATTCGACGGTGCTTGGCGAACATTCGATGAACATTCGACGAACAAATGCCCAATTCGGCGAACCGAATTGAATTAGAACACTAGGGTGGTGGCTCATCTCTAATTACATGAGCCTAATGAGCGGGGCCATGTGATTACAGGATTCCTCTGCAGCCCGTAACAGCCTCCTCCAATCTGCTGAATAGCTGCTGTTCCACCCAGCACAGCCCCACAGCCATAAAGCCCCATATATCCGGACTATAAGACACACCCCTACTTTTCCCAAAACTTTTGGGGAAAGTTATTACATCTTATAGCCCTAAGAATAAGGTATTAGCTTCAAGTAGTACTATCAAAAGAATTAGTCAGGTGGGTCATTCACATGTATAGGCCTATTGGGCAATAGTCCCTCATACATTATGCTACTAGGGATGGGCGAATCTACTCGCTAGGACTCGTTACTCGGCGAGTAGTAAGGGACTCGCAGGACTCGGTACTCTGCGAGTTTCCCAGCGTTTACTCGCACGAGTCCAATGCAAATCAATGGCAAACGCTGACAAAACTAGGATTGCCATTGTCTTGCATTAGACTCGGCTACTGTGCCAGTGATAGCAGGGAAACTCGCAAATAACTGCTGTTACTTTGTCCAGCTGTCTTCTCTGTGTGCTGGCTGCCGCAGCTCCAGGGTCCTAGAGCCCGCCTGCTCACAGAGATGATGTAGCAGTGCTGAGATTGTTCTCAGTCTGCTCATTCCCTGTGCATAGACATCTATATCTATGCACAGGGGATGTAGCAGAGAGGACATCGCGTTTTGGACTGCGTCAGACAGAAGAGGATTTTTTTAATTAAAGATGGAGTCCCTAATGGCTTTTTTTTTTATTTCAAATAAAACATTTTCTCCTGTGTTGTGTTTTTTTAACCCTTTATTGGAGATTCTTAGTGGCTGGGTCAAACGTGGCCTGACATTAAGAATCTCGGGCTTAATACCAGCTTGTATAACAAAGCTGGTATTAACCCCTTTATTACCCAGCGTGCCACCGCCACCAGGGCCGCTGGAAGAGCGGGGTTCAGCGCCAGAGGATGGCGCTTCAATGAACGCGCCATCTTCTGGGGCGGCTGCGGGCTGCAATTTGCAGCAGGGGGTGCACAGAAAGCTTGGGCCTCCCTGCGCTGCGGATTCCAGCCCCCAGCTGCTTAGCTGTACCTGGCTAGACATAGAAATTGCGCAGAGCCCCGAGCATTTTTTTTTTATTATTTCATGAAATTCATGAAATAATAAAAAAAAAGGGCTCCCCTATATTCTTGTGTCCGGCCAGGTATAAATAGGCACCTGGGGGTTGGGGGCAGCCCGTCGCTGCCTGCTGGATCCGGCTGGTTCCAGAAATACGGCGAAGCCCACTTGAAATTTTTTTCTGACAAATCCATAAAACAATGTAAATAAAAGGGACTGCATCTTTATTAACCCCTGGACCATGGGCGAGGGTTAATAAAGATGCAATCCCTTTTTTAGGATTGTTTTATTGATTTTTCAGAAAAAAAATTACATGGGCTTCGCCGTATTTCTGGAACCAGCCGGATCCAGCAGGCAGCGACGGGCTGCCCCCATCCCCCAGGTGCCTATTTGTACCTGGCTAGACACAAGAATATAGGGGAGCCCTTTTTTTTTATTATTTCATGAATTTCATGAAATAATTAAAAAAAAATGCGTGGGGCTCCACGCAATTTCTATGTCTAGCCAGGTACAGCTAAGCAGCTGGGGGCTGGAATCCGCAGCGCAGGGAGGCCCAAGCTTTCTGGGCACCCCCCGCTGCAAATTGCAGCCCGCAGCCGCCCCAGAAGATGGCGCGTTCATTGAAGCGCCATCCTCTGGTGCTGAACCCCGCTCTTCCAGCGGCCCTTTTGGCAGTGGCACGCTGGGTAATAAAGGGGTTAGGGCCAGCTTTGTATTATCAGCTGGCCCTAAGCCCGAAATTTATGGCGGTCACGCCAATATTAGACATGACCGCCATGAATTTCTATTATATTGTTTTAAAAAAACACAACACAGAGAAAAAATTTTATTAGAAATAAAAAAATAAGCCTTTAGGGACTCCATCTTTAATTAAAAAAATCCTCTTCCGTCCGACGTAGTCCAAAACGCGATGTCCTCTCTGCTCATCCCTGTGCATAGATATAGATGTCTATGCACAGGGAATGAGCAGACTGAGAACAATCTCAGCTTTGCTACATCAGGCAGCAGGCGGGCTCTAGGACCCTGGAGCTGCGGCAGCCAGCACACAGAGCAGACAGGACTCTTATCTGTGCGAGTTTCCCAGCGATTACTTGCAAAGTAAACGAGTCCAATGCAAATCAATGGCAAAACTAGGATTGCTTCAGGCTGAAGCTTCCGAGACACATCTGTGATTTGTAAATCGCACACTACTCGCTATTACTCGCTTCCCCATTCATTAACATTGGACTCGCTAGACTCGCAACAAGTAGCGAGTCCAGGGCTCGGACTCGCTAGAGTCAAGCGATTCTGAGTAATTTAGGATTCGCCCATCACTATATGCTACCAGTCCAATAAATGTTATTCTTCGCTACACTTAGGTGGCACAAATATTTGCTTCACAGAGTACTACCAAAAGAATTAGTCAAGTGGATCAGTCACATGTATAGACCTATTGGGCAGGGGCCTTTCATACCTTATGTAACTGCTCCAATAAATTTTATGCTCCTCCAAATTCAGGTGACACAAGTATCAGCTTCACTGACTACAACAGGATGAAGGATTCAGGTGAGTGAGTGAAATGTTTAGACATGGTGCCTAGATAGCTGTATTAAAGTCATAAAACAAACAACAAAGTCACCCCAAGAAGAGTCTCCTTATTTCAAAAAATTAGGACCAGATACCACCAAAGTGGCATTAATTGACCAATAATAAGAATTGTGTAATGGTGCAGCCTGCATGCGTGGCTCAGGTTCTGAAATAGTGCCTAGCCTAACATCTGAAGGTTAAACATTGATTAGTATCAGGTGGATGGGTGACACAGGTAGGCATCATGCTCATAGAGCCTTGCTAAATTCAGGAAACATACAAAGAGAGGGTCTCAAGAATAAC
>JARQOC010000665.1:0-66220 GCA_033576535.1 Allobates femoralis | reverse complement strand
ATTTAAAACTGACTTTTACTAATTATGCCTAAAAAAGTCCCACAGAGGGAAAGCCACATGTCACCCCAATGAAACCCTTTGTGCATCCCCTTGACAGACTTTTTGAAGCTAAGCAGTGAGACCTTTGGGTCAGGGCGGATGGGGACCTCAGAGAGACCCAAGGGAATGTAAAATGGAACCGGCTACATTGATTTTTGACAGGCCAAAAAGGCTGGTAAAGTAAACCATTGACTGTAATTAAAACTGACTTTTACAAATGTATGCCTAACAAAAGTCCCACAGATGGAAGAAAAGCATTCACAGCCATTGTAAACCCTTTGTGTGCGCCCTTGACGACTCTGAAGCAACAGTGAGACCTTGGTCAGGCTGGATGGGAGACCTCAGAGAGCCCCAAATGGAAGTAAAGGGAACCATGGCTACTTTGTTTTTTGACGGGCCAAAGGCGGGTAAGATAGAAGCCATTGCTGTAATTAAAACTGACTTTTACTAATGTACCTAACAAAATCCCACAGATGGGAACCACAGTCAGCAGCCATTGTAAACCCATTTGCATGCCCTTGACAGACTCTTGAAGCAAGATGAAAACCTTGGTCAGGGCGGATGGGGAACCCATGAGAGACCCAATGGGAACCATGGCACATTGACTTTTGACAGGCCAAAGGCTGGTAAAGAGAAGCCTTTGACTGAATTAAAACGACTTTTATAATTATGCCATAAAAAAGTCCCCAGAGGGGAACCCATTCACACCTTGTAAACCCTTGGATCCCTTGACGACCTTTTGAAGCTAAGGGGGAGACCTTGGCGGGGGCGGAGGGGAGCCCTCAAGAACCCAAATTTGGGGAAAAGACCATGGCTACTTTATTTTTGACACCAAAGGGCTGGAAAGAGTAAAGCCATTGACTGTAATTAAAACGACTTTTACTAATGTATGCCTATACAAAATCCCACAGAAGGGAAGCCAGCATTCAGCAGCCATTTAAACCCATTGTGCATCCCCTTGACAGACTCTTGAACAACGTAAGCCTTGGTCAGGGGCTGGTTTGGGAGCCTCATGAGAACCCAAGGGGAGCCATGGGCTTACTTGACTTTTAAAGGGCCAAAGGGGGCGGGTAAGAGTAGAACCATTGACTGTAATAAAACTGATTTTTACTAAGATGCCTATACAAAAGCCCCACAGAGGAAGCCACATTTAACCATTGTAAACCCTTTTTGCATCCCCTTTGAAAACCCTTTTTAAGCAAAAGCGTGAGACCTTTGGGTCAGGGGCGGATGGGAACCTCATAAGACCCAATGGGCAAATAGGCTACTTGACTTTTGAAAGAAAAGGGGCGGTAAGAGTAAAGCCATGACTGAATTAAAACACTTTTACTAATTAGCCATACAAAGTCCCACAAGGAAGCCACATTCACACCATTGAAAACCCTTGTGCATCCCCTTTGACAACTTTTGAACTAAGCAAGACCTTGGTGGGCAGGGAGACCCAAAAAGGACCCGGGAATTTTTGGGAGACCAGGGCCTTATTTTTGACGGCCAAAGGCGGTAAAAGAACCATTGACTGTAATTAAAACTGACTTTTAAAAAGTATGCCAACAAAAGTCCCCAGATGAACCGCATGTACACCCTTTTAAACCCCATTTTGCTTTCCCTTGACGACTTTTAAAAGCTAAGCATGAGAGTTTTGGTCAGGCGGGATGGGACCCCTCATAGGACCCAAGGGGAAAAAGGGGAACCAGGGCTACATTGACTTTTGACGGGCCAAAGGGGTAAGGTAAACCCATTGCTGAAAATTAAAACTGACTTTTACTAATTATGCCTATACAAATCCCACAGAGGGGAACCGCATGTCACAGCCTTGTAAACCCTTTTGTGCACCCCCTTTGACGCCCTTTTGAACTAAGCAGTGAAGCCTTGGCAGGGGCTGGGGAGACCCATGAGAGACCCAATGGAACATGGGCCACTACATTGATTTTTGACAGGCCAAAGGGCGGTAAAGTAAACCATTGACTGAATTAAAACTATTTTTTACTAATGTATGCCTATACAAAAGTCCCACAGATGGGAAGCCAGCATGTCAGCACCATTGAAAAACCCATTGTGCTTTCCCTTGACAACTCTTGAAGCTAAGCATGAGAGCCTTGGTCGGGGCTGGATGGGAGACCTCATGAGAACCCAATGGAAGTAAGGGAGCCATGGCTACATGACTTTTGACGGGCCCCAAAGGGCTGGTAAGAGTAAAGCCATTGACTGTAATTAAAACGGACTTTTACTAATGTATGCCTATACAAAAGTCCCACAGATGGGAAGCCAGCATGTCAGCAGCCATTGTAAACCCATTGTGCATGCCCTTGACAGACTCTTGAAGCTAAGCAGTGAGAGCCCTTGGTCAGGGGCTGGATGGGAGACCTCATGAGAGACCCAAGGAATGTAAGGGAGACCATGGCTACATTGACTTTTGACAGGCCAAAGGGCTGGTAAGAGTAGAAGCCATTGACTGTAATTAAAACTGACTTTTACTAATGTATGCCTATACAAAAGTCCCACAGATGGGAAGCCAGCATGTCAGCAGCCATTGTAAACCCATTGTGCATGCCCTTGACAGACTCTTGAAGCTAAGCAGTGAGAGCCTTGGTCAGGGCTGGATGGGAGACCTCATGAGAGACCCAATGATGTCAATGAGACCATGGCTACATTGACTTTTGACAGGCCAAAGGGCTGGTAAGAGTAGAAGCCATTGACTGTAATTAAAACTGACTTTTACTAATGTATGCCTATACAAAAGTCCCACAGATAGGGAACCAGCATGTCAGCAGCCATTGTAAACCCATTGTGCATGCCCTTGACAGACTCTTGAAGCTAAGCAGTGAGAGCCTTGGTCAGGGGCTGGATGGGAGACCTCATGAGAGACCCAATGGGAATGTCAATGGAGACCATGGCTACATTGACTTTTGACAGGCCAAAGGGCTGGTAAGAGTAGAAGCCATTGACTGTAATTAAAACTGACTTTTACTAATGTATGCCTATACAAAAGTCCCACAGATGGGAAGCCAGCATGTCAGCAGCCATTGTAAACCCATTGTGCATGCCCTTGACAGACTCTTGAAGCTAAGCAGTGAGAGCCTTGGTCAGGGGCTGGATGGGAGACCTCATGAGAGACCCAATGGGAATGTCAATGGGAGACCATGGCTACATTGACTTTTGACAGGCCAAAGGGCTGTGATAAAGCATGACTGTAATTAATAAGTAAGATGAAGCCTTGTGATAAACGACTTTTAAAGATGCCATCAAAAGACGACCGAAGCAATTAGCAATGGTAACCATTGGCACCTTGACATTTGAAGCAAAGCGTGAGAGCTTGGTAGGGGCGGATGGGAGATACTATGATAACAATGGATCTATACAAATCCTTAATGGAAAGGGCTGGAAGGTAGAAGCCATTGTGAATTAAACCTTTCAATGATCCTATACAAAAGTCCAAGATGGGAAGCAGATGTGAGACCTTGTAACATTGGCATGTGAGACTCTTGAAGCAACAGGGATGGCATGGTGGCGATGGAGACTCATTGAATGGACCAATGGGAAGCATGGGAAGGCTAAAGATTTGACAGTCAAAGGACTGGAATTAAAGCATTGATGTATAAAATCACAATGTAAGCCTAAAAAAGCCCACAGATGGAAGCCACATGTGAGCATTGCCCTTGACAGACTCTTGAAGCTAAGCAGGAGAGCCTTGGTCAGGGTGGATGGGAGACCTCATGAGAGACCCAATGGGAATGTCATGGAGCATGGCAATGACTTGCAGGCCAATGGCTGGTAAGGAGAAGCCTTGACTGATAAAATGACTTTACAATGTATGCTATAAAAGTCCCACAGATGGGAAGCCAGCATGTCGCAGCAGCCATTGTAAACCCATTGTGCCTGACGACTCTTGAGCTAAGATGAGAGCTTGGTCAGGGGTGATGGGAGACCTCTGGAGCTGGATCATGGGAGACCATGGTACATTGACTTTTGACAGGCCAAAGGGTGGTAAGAGTGAACATTGACTTAATTAAAAATGACTTTTCTAAGTATGCCTATCAAAAGTCAAGATGGGAAGCCGCTGTCAGCAGCCATGTAACCCATTGTGATGCCTTGACAGATTGAAGCAGCAGTGAGAGCCTTGTAGGGGCTGGTGGGAGCTCATGAGAGACCCAAGGAATGTCAATGGAGACCATGGACATGCTTTGACAGGCAGGGCTTAAAGTAAGCCATTGAGGGTAAAAATCGACTTTTAACTATGATGCCTTACAAGCCTGGAAGCAGCAGTAGAGCCTTGTAACCATGGTGATGCCTTGAAACCTAGGAAGCATGGAGCCTGGTCAGGCTATGGACTCTGAGGCCCAAGGTAAGCATGGAGAATGTACATTGACTTTTTAAGCAAGCTTATAGAAGCCTACAATAACAAACATGTACCATTAAACCCATGATGGAGCCGCAATCGAGCCATGAACCTTGTCAGGCTTGGAGACCTTGAAGCAACTGAGATGTCAGGGCCTGGATGACTTTGAACCAAGGAGTAATGAGAGACCATTGCTAATTGACTTTTTACACAAAGGCTTAAAGTACCAGAGGGAATAACTGCACCTTTAAATTTGATGCCTTACAATCCCTGAAGCAGCTGAGAGCCTTGTAGCTGTGAGCCTGCAGATCAAGGAAGCATGGAGCCTTGGTCAGCTTTGAGCCCTGGAGAGACCATGATGTAATAGACTGCTACATTGACTTGAAGCAAGCTAAGAAGGAAGCCATTACCTATTAAACATTTCATTGATGCCTAACAAGCCAAGATGGAAGAGCTGTCAGAGCCTGAAACCCATGGCATGCCTGGAAGACCTGAGCTACATGACTTGTCAGGCGGATGGAGATCATAGACCATGGATGTAATAGACTGCTATTGACTTTGACAGCCAAAGTGAAGAGTAGAGCCATTGACGTATTAAACATTTCCCTTGAGGCTTAAAAGCCAGAGGGAGCCGCTGCAGCGCATGGAACCCATGGAGCCCTTGAGATCTAAGTAGCTGGAACTTGTAGGGCATGGGTAATGAGAGACCATTGATGTAATAGACTTTCTAATTGACTTAAAGCCAAGGTGGAACAGTAGCAGCTTGTAAAACACTTTCATTTGCCTATCAAGCCTAAGATGGGAAGCCTGTCACGCATGAAACCCATGGCAGCCCTGAATTTAAGCAAGCAGTAGAGCATTTCAGGCGGATGGAGATCAGAGAGACCATGATGTAATAACTGTACATGATTGACAGCAAAGCTAAGAGGAAGCCAGCATGTAAACATTTAAACCCATGTATGCCTTAAAGCCGAGGGAACAGCATGAAGCCTTGTCAGGTGCTGCCCTGAGACCAGGAAGCATGAGAGCCATTGTCAGGCTTTGAGCCAGAGAGACAAGGAAGAATGTAATGACTTTTAACAAGGCCTAAAAGCAGATTAAGACTTCAAGGTTAAACCCGGGAGCCTTACCTTGAAAAATGAACCTGGGTTTGGGGAGACCATGAGACCCAAGGTTGGGAGACCTCATGAAAAAGGTGTAAGGTGACCTGACTGTATTAAACATTTTAATGACCTAAAAAAAGTACATGACCACAGTCAGCACATTGAACCGTGCATTTAAGACTCTTGAAAGTAGCCTTAGGGCGGATGGGAGACCTCGGCCCCCAAAGGGGAAAAATCAGGAACCAGGGAACTTTTAAAGGGCAAGGGGTTAAGGTACGGCTTATTAAAAGTAAAATGCCTATACAAAATCCCTGGGAAGCCAGAGTAACAATGAAACCCTTTGTATGCCCTTGTAAACAAATTTGGCCTTTGAGGGCTGGATGGGGGGAAGACCCATGGAATGTAATGGCCGGCCTTGATGCAGGAAAGGCTGGGGGTGAAGCCAAAGTGAAATAACATTTAATTAATTATAACTATTCAAAAGCCCCAAGGAAGCACCCAAATATGAAAACCCAATTCAAACCTTGCATTTAAGTAAGTTGGAGGGGGGGAGGGGACTATGAAACCCAATGGGAATGCGGGAGACCATGGCTACATTGCTTTTAGGCCCAAGGGCTGGTAAGAGTAGAAACCTTGATGTAATTAAAAACTGACTTTTACTAATGTAGCCAAAAGCCCAAGATTGGGAACCATGCATCCACCATTGTACCTTTGCATGCATTTAACAAATCAGAAGAAGCCTTGGTCAGGGGTGGGGGGAAGACCTCTAAACCGGGAGGACCCCAAGGTAAGTTTTTGCAGGCCGGGGAGGTATGAACCTTTGAATGAAAAAAAAAAAATTTTTAAATGACCTTAAAAAACCCCCAAAAAGGAGGGTAAGTTTTCCCCCTTTGGGCTGTTAAGACTTTAAGTGCTAAAAGCCGGAAGGGGGGGATCCAGGGAAAAAAGGGGAAACCCGGGACTTGATTTTTGCAGGAAAAGGGGCTTTTGGGCCTTGACTGAAAATTTGAACTAATGACCCCATAAAAACCCAAAGGGGAAACCCACATGTACAGCCTTTTAAAACCCAAATGTGAAGTTGAAGCCTTTGGGAAAAATGACTTTTCAGGGGGGGTTCCCCAAAAAAACCCGGGAAAGGGGGGAACCAAAAGGTAAAAACCCTTTTGAAAAAAAGGGGGTTGAAGAACCTTGACTGAATTAAACTGCCTAATGGCCTATAAAAACCCCCGGGGAAGCGGGGGCCGGGAGCTTGAAACCCATTGGTGGAAGACCTTGAATAAAAAAGACCTTGGGGGGGGGAGGGGGCCTATAAGCCCAAGGGGAATTTCCAATGGGAGCCAAATTAAAATTTTCCCGGCCAAAGGGTTTAAGAGAGGCCTTGGTAAATTTTAACGTTTTTCTTGATCCAACAAAATCCCACGTGGGCCAGCATCCAAGGGCCTTTTAAAAAAAAACCCCCCCCTTTGGAGGAAAAATTTGTAGGGGGGTTTTCCCCGGGGGGGTTTTTCCCTTGGATCCCAATTGTTTGGCAAAAGGGTTTTTAAAAAAAGTTTAAAAAAATTTATTTTAAAAAAATTTCCTTTTCTTTTTACATAAAAGCCCTTTTGGGGAAATTTTGTTCCTTAAAAAAATTTTTTGTTTTTTTTGGGTCCTGGGTTGGGGTTTTTGGAAATGGATGGGGGCCCCCGGGGGCCTTTTTTGAAGGGCAGGGGGAATAAAAGCTTTTGGGGGAAAATTTTTTTAAAAAAAGAACAAAAAATTACCTAAGTACCCAAAATTTCGGGAGTTCGACTCTTTCCCCCCGGGGGGTTTTAGGGGTTTTCCCCCGGGAATACATTGACTTTTGCAGCCAAAGGGCTGGTAAGAGTAGAAGCCATTGACTGTAATTAAAACTGACTTTTACTAATGTATGCCTATACAAAAGTCCCACAGATGGGAAGCCAGCATGTCAGCAGCCATTGTAAACCCATTGTGCATGCCCTTGACAGACTCTTGAAGCTAAGCAGTGAAGCCTGGTCAGGGCTGGATTGGGAGACCTCATGAGAGACCCAATGGGAATGTCAATGGGAGACCATGGCTACATTGACTTTTGACAGGCCAAAGGGCTGGTAAGAGTAGATGCCATTGACTGTAATTAAAACTGACTTTTACTAATGTATGCCTATACAAAAGTCCCACAGATGGGAAGCCAGCATGTCAGCAGCCATTGTAAACCCATTGTGCATGCCCTTGACAGACTCTTGAAGCAAAGGGCGGTGAGAGCCTTGGTCAGGGGCTGGAGGGGAGACCTCATGAGAGACCCAATGGTAATGTGCCCAGGGGTGACACGGATGACAGGGTGGAGGCCCCCCGCGCAGACGATCCCAGCGTGTGGCCCACCGCCATAATGGTGGGGGATGGTCCGTCTTTTTTCAGGGGCATTTACCTTCGGTGTAGATGGAAAAAGGGGTGTGAGGGGTTTCGCGCTGTTATAGGGGACGGCTGTGGAGGTCTTGTGCTCCCCTGGTTTTATCCCCAATTTTAAAAAGGTCAAAAGGACCCAGCAAAAGTCCTTCCACCTTTTTTAAGGAGGTTCATTACCCTTCCTCGGTGCAGGTGATATTTTCCTTTTGCACTCATGATCCTTGCTCCAGCAGAGGCTGGGGTTTTGGGAGGTTGCTGATTTCCCTGCTGCCCGATAAGTGTTTTTTTTTTTCCCAAATTCGTCTTCCCTGGTTTTTGTCTTTAGTTGATAGGGGGAGGGGTCTAGTGAAACCCTCTCCACCCTGATCCTTGGGATAAGATGGTGCTAGGATCAGAGAGGGACGAGGTTCGTGGTCGGCACAGTTAGGAACGGTATAGGGACTCAGGGCAGACAGGGTCAGCTCTGGGAAAGGGCCCAAAAGGGGTCCCCGGCTCCTTTTTTGTGCCCTTAGCGTTGGGGATTTCCTTTTTCCCCCCCCCCCCCCCCCCCCGTCGTTATCCAAAAGCTGGGGGTTTCCCCACTCCCCAGCGTGACATTATCACCTGCCTAATTAATTTAAAGGAAAGGGGGAGGATTCGATTTTTTTTCCCTTTTCCCTTTAGGGATCCTTGCTGCTTTGGCCCACAGCTGCAGCCCTTGTCTTTGGGGGTTGCGGACCTTGGGTTTGGCTCAACAGGGACCAAACCACAAAATGGTTCGGGAAATCAAGCACTGGGCCCGGGCCAGCCCGGCCCAAAGGGTTTTGCCCTCCCTGACGGGTTTTGGGGAGGCAGAGAAAAATTTACTGTTTTTTTAAAGAGGCCTGTAAATTATACTTCGGGCTGAGGCCGTTTTCCACTGGTGACGAGCACAGCGGGTTTGGGGGGAAAAAATTATATCATTGCTGCAGGGGACCCCCCAATCCTGGGCTTTCTCTCTGCCACAGGACTCCCACTTGTCTCCAGTCCCGTGGATGGATTTTTTGACCCTTACCCCCATAATGATGACCCGGGCCGTGTCTCATTGGCTGAATCCAAAATTTCGCCATCTTTCCCCCAGGGGACTCGGGCCGGGGGGAATCATATTTTTTCTGAGTTCCGCAGGTGGGCTATGGACACTAAGTGGAACGAAACCGGGGTCTCAGGAGTCATTTTTGCCAGGGCCTTTTGGGAAAGACTGAAGGATGCCCTGGCAGTGTATGAGACCCCTCCGTCCCTGGAGGCAGCTATGTCGTTGGCTATTCGCATGGACAGACGCCTCCAGGAGCGGAGGAGTAGACCTCCGGCAACTGGGAGCCCTTCTCGTGGTGGTTCCTTGTTGCCGGGTGGTCACTCGGAGGGCGAGTCATGTCTCCCGAGGGGGGAGGAACCTATGCAACTGGGAGGAGCGGCGGCCTCGAGGCTCTCCTCCGCTGCCCCCCGGGGCAGGGGGAAGGGGGTCTGTTTTTTCTGTGGGAAAGGAGACCATTTTATCGGGGCCTGTCCCTACGCTCCTAAACGGACTGGGGTGCCGGGACCTCATGTGTCTATGGGGGTGTGGGGGTAGTCGAGCGGGAGGTGTGTGTATCCTCCGTTTGTACTTCCCATTTTCCTCCTGAGTGCTGAGGTGGCGCTAGAGAGCAAAACGGAGGGCATTTCTGTGTTTGTGGACAGTGGTGCGGGGGTCAGCATGGTGGATGCTCGTTTTGTACACGCTCATGGGCTTAACCGCTGTTTATTGTCTCGCCCCATCCGTATCTATGCCATCGACTCAGCACCTCTGGCTCAGGGTAGTCTCACACATATCGTACATAACATTAAGTTAACGGTTGGATCCCAACATCAGGAGACATTATCTTGCTATGTCTTAGACGGTCTCCCCGCTCCCATTGTCCTGGGCTTGCCGTGGTTGATTAAACATAATCCCGTAGTGGATTGGCAGTCCAAGGACATTGTGGAATGGAGTGATTTTTGTTCGGAGAATTGTTTGGCTACATCCTTTTCGGTAGTATCTGCTGAATCTCTGCCCCCATTCCTATCGGAGTATGAGGATGTGTTCTCAGAGAAGGGGTGCCGAGACTTGCCCCCTCATCGGGCATATGATTGCCCTATCAACCTCGTTCCCGGAGCTAAACTGCCCAAAGCTAGGATGTTTACTATATCTGGTCCCGAAAGACAAGCAATGAAGGATTTCATTTCTGAAAGTCTAGAGAAGGGTCACATTAGGCCCTCCACGTCGCCGGTTGCGGCTGGTTTCTTTTTTTTGAAAAAAAAAGATGGGGGCCTCCGTCCTTGTTTGGATTTTCGGGAATTGAATCGGATTACTGTCCGTGATCCATACCCCCTCCCTCTGATCCCTGATTTGTTTAGTCAGGTTGTGGGTGCTAAATGGTTCTCCAAGTTGGATTTGAGGGGGCCTACAACCTGATTAGGGTCAGAGAGGGGGATGAATGGAAAACTGCATTTAATACCCCGGACGGCCATTTTGAAAGTCTCGTGATGCCGTTCGGGCTCACTAACGCCCTGCGGTTTTCCAACATTTTGTCAATGATATTTTCCATCATTTGGTGGGTAGATTTGTAGTTGTTTACTTGGACGATATCTTGATCTATTCTCCCGATATGGAGACGCATCAGTCCCATGTCAAACAGGTGTTGCAGGTCTTACGGACAACAAACTGTATGCTAAACTCGAGAAATGTGTTTTCGCCGTTCAGGAGGTTCGTTTTTTGGGGTACCTCTTGTCGCCGTTGGGTTTCCGGATGGATCCGGAAAAGGTCCGGGCGGTGCTGGACTGGGAACGGCCGGACAATCTACGGGCATTGCAACGTTTTTTTTGGGGTTTACCAATTTTTACCGTAAATTTATTAAGAACTATTCGGTACTAGTGACGCCTCTTACGGACATGACTAGGAAGGGGACGGATTTTTCTGAGTGGTCTGATTCTGCTAGCCAGGCTTTCACCTCCCTGAAGCGTTGTTTTGCTTCCGCGCCTGTCCTTTGTCAGCCCGATCTTTCTCGGCCCTTCGTTGTGGAGGTGGATGCGTCTGAGGTGGGGGGGGGGGCTGTGTTGTCGCAGGCCCTTCGCCTGGGAGATGGGTGCCCTGTGCGTTCTTCTCCAAGAAGTTGTCGTCGGCCGAGAGGAATTATGATGTGGGCAATAGGGAGCTATTGGCTATTAAGTTGGCTTTTGAGGAATGGCGGCACTGGCTGGAGGGGCTGTCCATCCCGTCACGGTTATTACCGACCATAAGAACCTGTCCTACCTTGAGTCCACCAGGCGTCTCAATCCCCGGCAGGCCAGGTGGTCCTTGTTTTTCACGCGATTTAATTTTACCGTCACCTACCGTCCGGGGTTCAGAATGTGAAGGCGGATGCATTATCGCGTAGTTTTCCGGGTGGTAGTACTCGTGAGAGTCCCGTCCCCATCTTGCGGGAGGGGGTGGTTGTTTCTGCTCTTTGCCCTGATCTAGAGGGGAGGTGTTAAAGGGTTCGGGGGAGCGCCCCGCCTCCTGTCCTTCTGGAGGCTTTTTTTGTGCCGTTCCCCTTTGCGTCTCAGGGTTTGTCGGAGCATCACACCTGTACTGGCGGGCACCCGGGGCGGTAGGGCCATTTTCGATCTCTTTTCCGTCGCTTTTTTTGGCCGGGGTGAGGGGAAAGGGCGTAGCGGAATTTTGTATCCGCCCGTGGTGTGTGTGCACGTGCTAAGGTTCCGCATCCCGCCGTCTGGGTCTCTCGTGCCATTGTCTATTCCCGAAGGCCAGGACACATTTGTCAATGGATTTTTAAACCGATCTTCCGGCGTCTCGGGCAAGAGTGGTACTGGTATTAGATAGATTCTAAGATGGTTGCTTTTTGGGGACTGCCCGCACTTCCAAATTTTCGGATCTGGGACAGGTTTTGTAAGTGAAATTGGTGAAGCGCTGGGGCCCTCCGATGTGGTTTCTGATCGCGGGTTACCAGTTCGTCTCCAAATTTTTTAAGGGTTTTTTTACACGTTTGGGGGTTACGTTTCCTTTTCTTCTGCTTTTCATCCTCATCCAATGGTCAAACCGAACGTGTGAATCAGAATTTGGAGACTTACCTGAGGTGTTTTGTCTCTGATCATCAGGAGACTTGGGCAAGTTATTTGCCCTTGGCCGAATTTGCCCTTAATAATCGTCTTCAGGAGTCCACTGGCAAGTCACCGTTCTTCGGTGCATATGGGTTTCATCCTCAGTTTGGTACTTTTAGTGGTACGAGTCCTTCCGGAGTTCCGGAGGAGGACCGTTTTACCTCGTCCCTCTCCTCGGTTTGGCGGGGTGTACAGCGTAGCTTGAAGCTCTTAGGTGACAGGTACAAACGTATGGCTGACAGGAAGCGTGCGCCAGGTCCGGACCTATGTGTGAATGACTACGTGTGGTTATCTACCAAGAATGTGAAGTTGAAGGTGCCCTCTTGGAAGTTGGGGCCCAGGTTTATTGGCCCCTATAGGATAACCGCCGTTATCAATCCCGTGGCGTTTCGTCTCGCGTTGCCTCCTGCTCTTAAGATTCACGATGTGTTTCACAGGTCGCTCCTCAAGCCGTATGTGCCGTCGTCTAACCCATCTCCTTTGCCTCCTGAGCCCATCTGTGTGGCGGGGAATCTGGAATTCGAGATCTCGAGGGTGGTTGATTCTCGCATGTTGCGCCGTTCTCTTCAGTATTTGGTGCACTGGAGGGGGTACGGTCCTGAGGAGCGGATGTGGGTGCCGGCGTCGGAGGTGTCCGCCGCAAGGCTGATCCGCGCTTTTCACCGTTCCCATCCGGATAAGCCTGGTCCTGAGTGTCCGGGGGCCACTCGTAGGAGGGGGGGTACTGTCACGGGTGACACGGATGACAGGGTGGAGGCCACGCGCAGACGATCCCAGCGTGTGGCCCACCAGCCATAATGGTGGAGGATGGTCCGTCTCTTTCAGGGGCATTTACCTTCGGTGTAGATGGAGAAAGGGTGTGATGGGATAGCGCTGTTATGAGGGGACGGCTGTGGAGGTCTTGTGCTCGGTCTGGTTTTATCCACCAATATTGTAGGTCACTAGGACCCAGCAGAGTCCTTCCACCTTTATAAGGAGGTTCATTACCCTTCCTCGGTGCAGGTGATAGTTCCTTGTGCACTCATGATCCTTGCTCCAGCAGGGGCTGGGGTTGGGGATTTTGCTGAGTTCTGCTGTCAATAAGTGTTTCTTTTTTCAAATGTCTGTCTTCCCGGGGTGTTTGTCTTTATTTTATAGGGGGGGGTCTATGAACCTCTCCTCGTCCTTAGAAAGATAGGCAGGATCAAGAGGGACGAGGTTCGTGGTCGGGACAGTTGAGGAGACTGTATAGGGACGTCAGGCAACGGGTCAGCTCGGAAGTCTAGGGGCCCCACCGTTCCTTTTTGTGCCCTTAGCGTTTGGGGACTCCTTATTCCCCCCCCCCTCGTTATCCTACCTGGGGGTCTTCCCCACTCCCAGGGGACATTTGGGCGGGGGCGGATGGAGAACTCATGAAGCCCCAAAATGGGAATGTCAAGGGGAGACCATGGTACATTGACTTTTGAAGGCCCAAAAGGCTGGTAAAGTAGAACCCCTTGACTGTAATTAAAACTGACTTTTACTAATGTATGCTTATAAAAAGTCCCAAGATGGGAACCCACAGTCAGCAGCCATTGTAAACCCATGTGCATCCCCTTGACAGCTTTTTGAAGCTAAGCAGTGAAAACCCTTTGGGTCGGGGGCTGGGGGGGAAACCTCATGAGAGCCCCAAGGGGAATGTCAATGAAGACCATGGCAAAATTGATTTTGACAGGCCAAAGGGCTGTAAGAGTAGAAGCCATTGACTGTTTAAAACTGATTTTTTACAATTATGCCTATACAAAAGTCCACAGAGGGGAAGCCAGCTGTCAGCAGCCATTGAAAACCCATTGTGCTGCCCTTGACAGACTCTTAAAGCTAAGCATGAGAGCCTTTGGGGTCAGGGGCTGGAGGGAGACCTCATGAGAGCCCCAAAATGGGAATGTAAAGGGGAACCCTTTTGGCAACATTGATTTTTGAAGCCAAAGGGCTGGAAAGAGAAACCAAATTGACTGTAATTAAAAAACTATTTTTTACTAATTATGCCTATACAAAAGTCCCACAGATGGAAGCCAGCTGTCAGACCATTGTAAACCCTTTTGGCATCACTTGACAGACTTTTGAAGCAAGCATGAGAGCCTTGGTCAGGGTTGGGATGGGGACCTCATGAGAGACCCAAGGGAATGAAAAGGGAGCCAGGGCTACTTGATTTTTGACAGGCCAAAGGGCGGGGTAAGATAGAACCCAAATTGACTGTAATTAAAACTGATTTTTACTAATGATGCCTAACAAACGTCCCACAGAGGGGAAGCCAGCATGCACAGCCATTGTAAACCCATTTGCATGCCCTTGACAGACTTTTTAAGCAAAGCAGTGAGAGCCTTGGTCGGGGGCTGGATGGAGACCTCATGAAGAACCCAATGGGAAAGTCAATAGGAACCAGGGGCTACATTGACTTTTGACAGGGAAAGGGCGGGTAAGAGTAGAACCCCATTGCTGAAATTTAAAAAACTGACTTTTTACAAATGTATCCATACAAAGTCCCACAGAGGGGAAGCCACAGTCAGCAGCCATTGTAAACCCATTGTGATCCCTTGACAGACTCTTGAAGCAAGCAGTGAGACCGGGTGGGGGGCTGGATGGAGACCTCAGAAGACCCAATGGGAATTCAATGGGAGACCGGGCTACATTGACTTTTGACAGGCCAAAGGGCTGGAAAGAGTAGAAGCCATTGATTTTAATTAAAACTGACTTTTACAAAGTATGCCTATACAAAAGCCCACAATGGGAAGCCAGCATGTCAGCAGCCATTGTAAACCCATTTGCATGCCCTTGACAATCTTGAAGCAAGCATGGGGACCCCTTGGCCCGGGGGCTGGATGGGAGACCTCATGAGAGACCCAATGGGAATGTAAAAGGGAGACCATGGCAATTGACTTTTTGACGGGGCCAAAGGGCGGGAAAAGAGTAATGCCATTGACTGTAATTAAAACGATTTTTTACTAATGTATCCTATACAAAATTCCCACAGATGGGAAGCCAGCAGTCAGCAGCCATTGTAAACCCATTGTGCTGCCCTTGACAGATTCTTGAAGCAAAGCATGAAGCCTTGGAGGGGCTGGATGGGAGACCTCATGAGAGCCCCAAATTGGAATTCAATGGGAGACCATGGCACTTTGACTTTTGACAGGCCAAAGGGGCTGGTAAGAGTAGAAGCCATTGACTGTAATTAAAACGATTTTTACTAATGTATCCTATACAAAAGCCCCACAATGGAAGCCAGTGTAGCCCCCATTGAAAACCCCATTGTGCATGCCCTTTGACAGACTCTTGAAGCTAAGAGTAACCCTTTTGGTCGGGGGCGGGAGGGGAGACCTCTGAAGACCCAATGGAATGTCAATGGAGACCAGGGGCACATTGACTTTTGACAGGCCCAAAAGGGGCTGTAAGAGTAATCCATTGACTGTAATTAAAACTGACTTTTACTAATGTATGCCTATACAAAAGCCCCCCACAAGGGAAGCCAGCATGTCAGCACCCATTGTAAACCCATTGTGCATGCCCTTACAGATTCTTGAAGCTAAGCATGAGACCCGGGTCGGGGCTGGAGGGAACCTCATGAGAGACCCAAGGGGAATGCAATGGGAGCCCAGGCTACATTATTTTTGACGGGCCAAAGCGGAAAAGAGTAGAAGCCATTGACTGTAATTAAAACGACTTTACAATAATGCCTATACAAAAGTCCCACAAGGGGGAAGCCAGCATGCAGCAGCCTTTGTAAACCCATTGTGCTGCCCTTGACAGACCTTGAAGCTAACAGTGAGACCCTTTGGGGGGCGGATGGAGACCCCATGAGAGACCCATGGAATGTCAATGGGGACCATGGCACTTGACTTTTGACGGGCCCAAAGGGCTGTAAGAGTAGAACCATTGACTGTAATTAAAACTGAATTTTTACTAATGTTGCCATACAAAATTCCCACAGAGGGGAAACCAGCATGTCAGCACCTTGTAGACCCATTGTGCATGCCCTTGTCAGTCTCTTGAAGCAACAGTGAGAGCCTTGGTCAGGGCTGGAGGGAGACCATGAGAACCCAAAGAACCAGGGCACAGACTTTTGACAGGCGAAAGGGCGGGTAGATAAACCCATTGACTGTAATTTTAAAACGGGACTTTTACTAATGAGGCCTATCAAAAGTCCCACAAGGGGAACCACTTCATACCATTGTAAACCCATTGTGAAAATCCCCTTTGACAGACTCTTGAAGCTAAGCATGAGAGCCTGGTCGGGGGCGGATGGGAGACCTCATAGAGCCCCAATGGGAGACCATGCTACATTGACTTTTGACGGGCCCAAAGGCTGTAAAAGTAGAAACCATTGACTGTAATTAAAAAACTGACTTTTACAAATTTAAACCTATAAAAAAAGCCCACGAGGGGAAGCCAGCATTTTCAGCAGCCTGTAAACCCATTGTGCATGCCCTTTTACAAACTTTTGAAGCTAAGCATGGAGCCTTGGTCGGGGGCTGGATGGGAGACCCAGAGAACCAATGGAACCAGGGCACATTGATTTTGACAGGCCAAAGGCTGGTAAGAGTAAAGCCATTGACGTAATTAAAACGCCCTTTACTAATGTACCATACAAAAGTCCCACAGAGGGGAAGCCACATTTCACAGCCATTAAAAACCCCTTTGTGCATGCCCTTGACAGACTCTTGAAGCAAGCAGTGAGAGCTTGGTCGGGGGCGGATGGGAGACCTCATGGAGACCCAAGGGGAGCCCATGGTACTTTTGACTTTTAAACACCAAAAGGGGCTGGAAGAGTAGAAGCCATTACTGTAATTAAAACTGATTTTTACTAATTATGCCTAAACAAAATCCCACAGATGGGAACCAGCATGTCAGCAGCCATTGTAAACCCATTGAGCATGCCCTTGACAGACTCTTGAAGCTAAGCAGTGAGAGCCTTGGTAAAGGGGCGGGATGGAGACCTCAGAGAGACCCAATGAGACCCCCAAGGGGGAGACCATGGCTACTTTGACTTTTGACAGGCCAAAGGGCTAGTAAGGTAGAAACCATTGACTTAATTAAAACTGACTTTTTACAATGATGCCTATAAAAAAGTCCCACAGATGGGAAGCCGGCATTCACAGCCTTTGAAAACCCCATTGTGCATGCCCTTACAGACTCTTGAAGCTAAGCAGTGAGACCCTTTGGTCAGGGCTGGAGGAGACCTCATAAGACCCAATGGAGCCCCATGGCACATTGACTTTTGACACCCAAAGGGCGGGTAAGAGTAGAAGCCATTGACTTAATTAAAACGACTTTTACTAATGTATGCCTATACAAAACCCCACAGAGGGGAAGCCACAAGTCAGCAGCCTTTTGTAAACCCTTCGTGCATCCCCTTGACAGACTTTTGAACAAAAGCAGTGAAGCCTTGGGTCAGGGGCTGGATGGAGACCTCATGAGAACCCAATGGAGACCATGGCTACATTGACTTTTGACGGGGGCAAAGGGGGCGGGTATATAAACCTTTTGACTGAAATTTAAAACGACTTTTACTAATTATAACTGACTTTTACTAATGTATGCCTATACAAAAGTCCCACAGATGGGAAGCCAGCATGTCAGCAGCCATTTGTAAACCCATTGTGCATGCCCTTACAGACTCTTGATGCTAAGCAGTGAGGAGCCTTGGTCAGGGGCTGGATGGGAGACCTCATGAGAGACCCAATGGGAATGTCAATGGGAGACCATGGCTACATTGACTTTGACAGGCCAAAGGGCTGGTAAAGAGTAGAAGCCATTGACTGTAATTAAAACTGACTTTTACTAATGTATGCCTATACAAAAGTCCCACAGATGGGAAGCCAGCATGTCAGCAGCCATTGTAAACCCATTGTGCATGCCCTTGACAGACCTCTTGAAGCTAAGCAGTGAGAGCCTTGGTCAGGGGCTGGATGGGAGACTCATGAGAGACCCAATGGGATGTCAATGGGAAAACCATGGCTACATTGACTTTTGACAGGCCAAAGGGCTGGTAAGAGTAGAAGCCATTGACTGTAATTAAAACTGACTTTTACTAATGTATGCCAAAAAAAAAAAAAAAAAAAAAAAAAAAAAAAAAAAAAAAAAAAAAAAAAAAAAAAAAAAAAAAAAAAAAAAAAAAAAAAAAAAAAAAAAAAAAAAAAAAAAAAAAAAAAAAAAAAAAAAAAAAAAAAAAAAAAAAAAAAAAAAAAAAAAAAAAAAAAAAAAAAAAAAAAAAAAAAAAAAAAAAAAAAAAAAAAAAAAAAAAAAAAAAAAAAAAAAAAAAAAAAAAAAAAAAAAAAAAAAAAAAAAAAAAAAAAAAAAAAAAAAAAAAAAAAAAAAAAAAAAAAAAAAAAAAAAAAAAAAAAAAAAAAAAAAAAAAAAAAAAAAAAAAAAAAAAAAAAAAAAAAAAAAAAAAAAAAAAAAAAAAAAAAAAAAAAAAAAAAAAAAAAAAAAAAAAAAAAAAAAAAAAAAAAAAAAAAAAAAAAAAAAAAAAAAAAAAAAAAAAAAAAAAAAAAAAAAAAAAAAAAAAAAAAAAAAAAAAAAAAAAAAAAAAAAAAAAAAAAAAAAAAAAAAAAAAAAAAAAAAAAAAAAAAAAAAAAAAAAAAAAAAAAAAAAAAAAAAAAAAAAAAAAAAAAAAAAAAAAAAAAAAAAAAAAAAAAAAAAAAAAAAAAAAAAAAAAAAAAAAAAAAAAAAAAAAAAAAAAAAAAAAAAAAAAAAAAAAAAAAAAAAAAAAAAAAAAAAAAAAAAAAAAAAAAAAAAAAAAAAAAAAAAAAAAAAAAAAAATGGGGGGGGGGGGGGGGGGGGGGGGGGTTTTTTGGATGTTGGGGGGGGGGGGGGGGGGGGGGGGGGGGGGGGGGGGGGTGGGGGGCGGCAAATTTTTGGGGAAAAAAAGAACCCTTTAAAAAGGGCTTAAATACCCTAAAAAATAAAAGGGGGAAAAAGTGGCCAAAAAATTTTTTTCTTTTCCCAAAAAAGCAACCCAAAAAAGGGGACCCCTTTCCCCCTTTTAAAAAAAATTGGATTTGGGGTTGGGTTTTTTTGGGGGGGGCCAAGGGTGCAGGAGAAATTTTGATTTTAAAAGTTAAAACCTTTAGAAAGGGAGACTAACCCCTTTAAAACCCCAAAGGGCCCCTTCGGAAAAAACCCCTTGGGGGGGCCCGAAAATTTGGGCCTTTAAAGGGCAAAGGGAGAAGGCCCATTAATGCAAAAATGGAAAAAGGGTTTTTGGCGGAAAAACTGTTTAAAAAAACCTTTCCCTTAAAAACCCGGGACCCTTAAACCCGGGATGTTTAAATTTTTTGGAAAAGGGTAAATTTGGGGGTTTAAAACCCAAAAAAAAAAGGGACCTTTTCGATTTTAAAAAAGGGGGTTAAGGGGAATGGAAAAAATTTGCCCAAATTTTGGGGGTTCAAAAAAAACCAGAAAACCCCCCCCCCCATGTTAAGCCCCAAAAGAGGAAACCCGGGAGTAGGGAAACTTAAAAACCCTTTGGATTTAAGGGCCGGGGGTTTAAAAATTTTGGAACAAAAAAGAAAAAAGATGTAAAAAAACCCGCAAAAGAAAAAACCCCCAAATTAAGGGGCCCCTTTTTTAAAACCTTTATTTCAACCCAAAGCAAAGGAAACCATCGGGGGTTTGAAAAAAAGGGCCGGGGGGATTGAAGGGGAACGGGGAAAACTTGTTTTACCCCCCGGGTGGGGGGGGGGGGGGGGGGGAAAAAAGTTTAAAAGCCAAAAGGGGGAAAAAACCCCTTTAAAAATTTTTTTTAAAAAAGCCCAAAGAAGGGAAAAGCTTCAGGGGAGAACCCTTTTGGCCCCTTTTAATTAAGAAAGGGCAACCTTGTGGGGGGGCGGGGGGAAAAAAAAGGGAAAAGGGGAACCCAAGGGAAACAAAACAAGGAAAAATTAATTTTTAAATTTGGAAGTAAAAACCCAAAAAAGCGGGGGGTTTTTTGGAGGGGAAAACCCAAGAAAAGGGAAAAGGGGCCTTGGCCAGGGGTTTGACAGGAAACCCTTAAAAAAGAAAGGGGTTAAGGGTTTTAGGGGGGTTAAATTAAAAGATGCCCCAAAAAGGGGTTTTTTCCCATGTTTCCCCTTAAAAGCCCCAAAAAAGGGGGGGGGGCCCTTTTCCCCTTTTTTTTTTTTTTTGAACCTTTAAAAACAAAAGGAAGGGCGGGGGGAAAGTTGGACTTTTAAAAATTTTTAAAGTCTTAAAAGCCAAAAGTTAAGGGCAAAAGAGGTTTCCCGGGGTTTTTCTGGCCTTTAAAAACCCCAAAGGGGGAAAAGGGCAAACCCTTTTCCCCAGGGGACCTTACAAAAAAGGGGGGGTAGGGGCCAGTTTTAAAAAGATTTTAAAGGCCCAAAAAGGGGGAAGGGGAACCTTTCAAAACCTTAAAACCAGGGGTTTTGAAGACCTTAAAGTAAAACTCCCCAAACCCCCAAACCCCATGGGCCCCCAAGGGAAGCCCAAGGGGGAAAATGGCCCCGTTTGACAAAAATTTTAAGGGGGAAAAAAAAAATTAAAACAATGATTATAAAAAACATGGGGCAAACCCTTTTTTAAAAAATTCCCAAACGTTTTAAAAGGGTAGGCCTTTTCCCCGGGGGAGCCCTGAGCCCTTGAACAAGGGGGAAAAGGGCTTGGAACTTTAAACCGGGGGGGAACCCCCGGGGGTTAAAAAATTTAATTTTGGGGGGATGGGGAATTTTAAACCCAAAAGGTAAAAAAAATTTTTCGGGGAAAAACCCTTTAAAAGTGGGAAAAATAAGGGGATGGAGCTTAAAACCCAATGGGGCATAAACCTGGAATTAACTTTGATTTTGGCGGGGGGGTTTTGGGGAAAACCTATAAACCCCTTTTAATTAATGGGACCCCAGGGCACAGTTTTAAGGGCCCGGGGCAAAAAAAACCCAGGGGAAAATTAAAACATGAGAGGGCAAACCCCGGGGCCCAAAAAAGAATGTCGGGAGCCCCCACCCCCCCCAAAGGCTTTAAACCCCTTGGGGAAAAAAACCTTAAAGGGGGGGGCCCGGGGGGGGGAAAAACCCCCGGGAAAAAAAAAGGGATTAAAGGGGGTTTCTTTGATTTTCCCCAAAAGGGGGGTAAGGGGAGAAACTTTTTAAAATTTTTTAAAAATCCAAAAAAACCCAAAGGGGAAGGCTTTGGACCTTTTTAAAAACCTTTCTTCCCCTTACAATCAAGTTTTTTGGGGGCCTTTGGGAATGTGGGGCCTAAGCACCCATTTAAACCCATTGTGCATGCCCTTGACAGACCGAAGCAACAGTAGACCCTTGGGTCAGGGCTGGATGGGAGACCTCATAGAGCCCCAAAGGGGAATTCAATGGGAGACCAGGCTACTTTGATTTTTGACAGGCCAAAGGGCTGGTAAAGTAGATCCATTGACGGGGTAATTAAAACGACTTTACTAATGTATGCCTATACAAAGTCCCACAGTGGGAACCAGCATGTCACAGCCATTGTAAACCATTGTGCATCCCCCTTAAAGACTCTTGAAGCTAACGGTGAAGCCTTGGGTCAGGGCTGGTGGGAGCCCTCATGAAGACCCAAGGGGAATGTAAATGGGAGACCATGGCTACATTACTTTTGACAGGCCAAAAGGGGCGGGTAAAGTAGAACCATTGACTTTTATTAAAACTGATTTTTACAAAATATATGCCTATACAAAAGTCCCACAGAGGGGAACCCCAGCTTTTCAGCAGCCATTGAAAACCCATTGTGCATGCCCTTGACAACTCTTAAAGCTAAGCATGAGAGCCTTGGTCAGGGGCTGGATGGGAGACCTCATGAGAGACCCAATGGGAATGTCAATGGGAGACCATGGCTACATTGACTTTTGACAGGCCAAAGGGCTGGTAAGAGTAGAAGCCATTGACTGTAATTAAAACTGACTTTTACTAATGTATGCCTATACAAAAGTCCCACAGATGGGAAACCAGCATGTCAGCAGCCATTGTAGACGCATTGTGCATGCCCTTGTCAGTCTCTTGAAGCTAAGCAGTGAGAGCCTTGGTCAGGGGCTGGATGGGAGACTTCATGAGAGACCCAATGGGAGACCATGGCTACATTGACTTTTGACAGGCCAAAGGGCTGGTAAGAGTAGAAGCCATTGACTGTAATTAAAACTGACTTTTACTAATGTATGCCTATACAAAAGTCCCACAGATGGGAATTCAGTATGTCAGCAGCCATTGTAAACCCATTGTGCATGCCCTTGACAGACTCTTGAAGCTAAGCAGTGAGAGCATTGGTGTCACGGGTGACACGGATGACAGGGTGGAGGCCACGCGCAGACGATCCCAGCGTGTGGCCCACCAGCCATAATGGTGGAGGATGGTCCGTCTCTTTCAGGGGCATTTACCTTCGGTGTAGATGGAGAAAGGGTGTGATGGGATCGCGCTGTTATGAGGGGACGGCTGTGGAGGTCTTGTGCTCGGTCTGGTTTTATCCACCAATATTGTAGGTCACTAGGACCCAGCAGAGTCCTTCCACCTTTATAAGGAGGTTCATTACCCTTCCTCGGTGCAGGTGATAGTTCCTTGTGCACTCATGATCCTTGCTCCAGCAGAGGCTGAGGTTGTGGAGGTTGCTGAGTTCTGCTGTCAGATAAGTGTTTCTTTTTCCCAAATGTCTGTCTTCCCTGGTGTTTGTCTTTAGTTGATAGTGGAGGGGTCTAGTGAACCTCTCCATCTGATCCTTAGATAAGATAGTGCTAGGATCAGAGAGGGACGAGGTTCGTGGTCGGCGACAGTTGAGGAGACTGTATAGGGACATCAGGGCAGACAGGGTCAGCTCTAGGAAGTCTAGGGGTCACCGTCTCCTTCTTGTGCCCTTAGTGTTAGGGACTCCTTATTCCCCCCCCCCCCCCGTCGTTATCCTACGCTGGGGGTCTTCCCCACTCCCAGCGTGACATTATCACCTGCCGTAACTGTAAGTGAAGGAAGGGGAGGATTCGATTTTTCTTCCTTTCCTTATGGATCCTGTGTCTGCTTTGGCCCAGCAGCTGCAGACCTTGTCTTTGGAGGTTGCGGACCTTCGGTCGGCTCTACAGGGACCACAACCACAAAATGGTGTCTTGGGAAATCAAGCACTGGGTCCGGCCAGACCGGAACCTAAGGTTGCCCTCCCTGACAGGTTTTCGGGAGGCAGAGATAAATTTACTGTGTTTAAAGAGGCCTGTAAATTATACTTCAGGCTGAGGCCGTATTCCACTGGTGACGAGCAGCAGCGGGTAGGAATTATTATATCATTGCTGCAGGGGGATCCCCAATCCTGGGCTTTCTCTCTGCCACAGGACTCTACTTGTCTCCAGTCTGTGGATGGATTTTTTGACGCCTTAGGCCTCATATATGATGACCCGGACCGTGTCTCATTGGCTGAATCCAAATTGCGCCATCTCCACCAGGGGACTCGGTCGGCGGAATCATATTGTTCTGAGTTCCGCAGGTGGGCTATGGACACTAAGTGGAACGATCCGGCTCTCAGGAGTCATTTTTGCCAGGGCCTTTCGGAAAGACTGAAGGATGCCCTGGCAGTGTATGAGACCCCTCCGTCCCTGGAGGCAGCTATGTCGTTGGCTATTCGCATGGACAGACGCCTCCAGGAGCGGAGGAGTAGACCTCCGGCAACTGGGAGCCCTTCTCGTGGTGGTTCCTTGTTGCCGGGTGGTCACTCGGAGGGCGAGTCATGTCTCCCGAGGGGGGAGGAACCTATGCAACTGGGAGGAGCGGCGGCCTCGAGGCTCTCCTCCGCTGCCCCCCGGGGCAGGGGGAAGGGGGTCTGTTTTTTCTGTGGGAAAGGAGACCATTTTATCGGGGCCTGTCCCTACGCTCCTAAACGGACTGGGGTGCCGGGACCTCATGTGTCTATGGGGGGTGTGGGGGTAGTCGAGCGGGAGGTGTGTGTATCCTCCGTTTGTACTTCCCATTTTCTCCTGAGTGCTGAGGTGGCGCTAGAGAGCAAAACGGAGGGCATTTCTGTGTTTGTGGACAGTGGTGCGGGGGTCAGCATGGTGGATGCTCGTTTTGTACACGCTCATGGGCTTAACCGCTGTTTATTGTCTCGCCCCATCCGTATCTATGCCATCGACTCAGCACCTCTGGCTCAGGGTAGTCTCACACATATCGTACATAACATTAAGTTAACGGTTGGATCCCAACATCAGGAGACATTATCTTGCTATGTCTTAGACGGTCTCCCCGCTCCTATTGTCCTGGGCTTGCCGTGGTTGATTAAACATAATCCCGTAGTGGATTGGCAGTCCAAGGACATTGTGGAATGGAGTGATTTTTGTTCGGAGAATTGTTTGGCTACATCCTTTTCGGTAGTATCTGCTGAATCTCTGCCCCCATTCCTATCGGAGTATGAGGATGTGTTCTCAGAGAAGGGGTGCCGAGACTTGCCCCCTCATCGGGCATATGATTGCCCTATCAACCTCGTTCCCGGAGCTAAACTGCCCAAAGCTAGGATGTTTACTATATCTGGTCCCGAAAGACAAGCAATGAAGGATTTCATTTCTGAAAGTCTAGAGAAGGGTCACATTAGGCCCTCCACGTCGCCGGTTGCGGCTGGTTTCTTTTTTGTGAAAAAAAAAGATGGGGGCCTCCGTCCTTGTTTGGATTTTCGGGAATTGAATCGGATTACTGTCCGTGATCCATACCCCCTCCCTCTGATCCCTGATTTGTTTAGTCAGGTTGTGGGTGCTAAATGGTTCTCCAAGTTGGATTTGAGGGGGCCTACAACCTGATTAGGGTCAGAGAGGGGGATGAATGGAAAACTGCATTTAATACCCCGGACGGCCATTTTGAAAGTCTCGTGATGCCGTTCGGGCTCACTAACGCCCCTGCGGTTTTCCAACATTTTGTCAATGATATTTTCCATCATTTGGTGGGTAGATTTGTAGTTGTTTACTTGGACGATATCTTGATCTATTCTCCCGATATGGAGACGCATCAGTCCCATGTCAAACAGGTGTTGCAGGTCTTACGGGACAACAAACTGTATGCTAAACTCGAGAAATGTGTTTTCGCCGTTCAGGAGGTTCGTTTTTTGGGGTACCTCTTGTCGCCGTTGGGTTTCTGGATGGATCCGGAAAAGGTCCGGGCGGTGCTGGACTGGGAACGGCCGGACAATCTACGGGCATTGCAACGTTTTTTGGGGTTTACCAATTTTTACCGTAAATTTATTAAGAACTATTCGGTACTAGTGACGCCTCTTACGGACATGACTAGGAAGGGGACGGATTTTTCTGAGTGGTCTGATTCTGCTAGCCAGGCTTTCACCTCCCTGAAGCGTTGTTTTGCTTCCGCGCCTGTCCTTTGTCAGCCCGATCTTTCTCGGCCCTTCGTTGTGGAGGTGGATGCGTCTGAGGTGGGGGTGGGGGCTGTGTTGTCGCAGGGCCCTTCGCCTGGGAGATGGGTGCCCTGTGCGTTCTTCTCCAAGAAGTTGTCGTCGGCCGAGAGGAATTATGATGTGGGCAATAGGGAGCTATTGGCTATTAAGTTGGCTTTTGAGGAATGGCGGCACTGGCTGGAGGGGGCTGTCCATCCCGTCACGGTTATTACCGACCATAAGAACCTGTCCTACCTTGAGTCCGCCAGGCGTCTCAATCCCCGGCAGGCCAGGTGGTCCTTGTTTTTCACGCGATTTAATTTTACCGTCACCTACCGTCCGGGGGTTCAGAATGTGAAGGCGGATGCATTATCGCGTAGTTTTCCGGGTGGTAGTACTCGTGAGAGTCCCGTCCCCATCTTGCAGGAGGGGGTGGTTGTTTCTGCTCTTTGCCCTGATCTAGAGGGGGAGGTGTTGAAGGTTCAGGGGAGCGCCCCGGCCTCCTGTCCTTCTGGGAGGCTTTTTGTGCCGTTCTCTTTGCGTCTCAGGGTGTTGTCGGAGCATCACGACTCTGTACTGGCGGGGCATCCGGGCGGTAGGGCCACTTTCGATCTCTTTTCTCGTCGCTTTTGGTGGCCGGGGTTGAGGAAGGACGTAGCGGAATTCGTATCCGCCTGTGGTGTGTGTGCACGTGCTAAGGTTCCGCATACCCGTCCGTCTGGGTCTCTCGTGCCATTGTCTATTCCAGAGAGGCCATGGACACATTTGTCAATGGATTTTATCACCGATCTTCCGGCGTCTGCGGGCAAGACGGTGGTACTGGTAGTAGTAGATAGATTCAGTAAGATGGTTCGCTTTCTGGCACTGCCCGCACTTCCTAATGCTCGGACTCTGGCACAGGTGTTTGTAAGTGAAATTGTGAAGCTGCATGGGGTTCCCTCCGATGTGGTTTCTGATCGCGGTACTCAGTTCGTCTCCAAATTTTGGAAGGCTTTTTGTACACGTTTGGGGATTACGTTGTCCTTTTCTTCTGCTTTTCATCCTCAGTCCAATGGTCAAACCGAACGTGTGAATCAGAATTTGGAGACTTACCTGAGGTGTTTTGTCTCTGATCATCAGGAGACTTGGGCAAGTTATTTGCCCTTGGCCGAATTTGCCCTTAATAATCGTCTTCAGGAGTCCACTGGCAAGTCACCGTTCTTCGGTGCATATGGGTTTCATCCTCAGTTTGGTACTTTTAGTGGTACGAGTCCTTCCGGAGTTCCGGAGGAGGACCGTTTTACCTCGTCCCTCTCCTCGGTTTGGCGGGGTGTACAGCGTAGCTTGAAGCTCTTAGGTGACAGGTACAAACGTATGGCTGACAGGAAGCGTGCGCCAGGTCCGGACCTATGTGTGAATGACTACGTGTGGTTATCTACCAAGAATGTGAAGTTGAAGGTGCCCTCTTGGAAGTTGGGGCCCAGGTTTATTGGCCCCTATAGGATAACCGCCGTTATCAATCCCGTGGCGTTTCGTCTCGCGTTGCCTCCTGCTCTTAAGATTCACGATGTGTTTCACAGGTCGCTCCTCAAGCCGTATGTGCCGTCGTCTAACCCATCTCCTTTGCCTCCTGAGCCCATCTGTGTGGCGGGGAATCTGGAATTCGAGATCTCGAGGGTGGTTGATTCTCGCATGTTGCGCCGTTCTCTTCAGTATTTGGTGCACTGGAGGGGTACGGTCCTGAGGAGCGGATGTGGGTGCCGGCGTCGGAGGTGTCCGCCGCAAGGCTGATCCGCGCTTTTCACCGTTCCCATCCGGATAAGCCTGGTCCTGAGTGTCCGGGGGCCACTCGTAGGAGGGGGGGTACTGTCACGGGTGACACGGATGACAGGGTGGAGGCCACGCGCAGACGATCCCAGCGTGTGGCCCACCAGCCATAATGGTGGAGGATGGTCCGTCTCTTTCAGGGGCATTTACCTTCGGTGTAGATGGAGAAAGGGTGTGATGGGATCGCGCTGTTATGAGGGGACGGCTGTGGAGGTCTTGTGCTCGGTCTGGTTTTATCCACCAATATTGTAGGTCACTAGGACCCAGCAGAGTCCTTCCACCTTTATAAGGAGGTTCATTACCCTTCCTCGGTGCAGGTGATAGTTCCTTGTGCACTCATGATCCTTGCTCCAGCAGAGGCTGAGGTTGTGGAGGTTGCTGAGTTCTGCTGTCAGATAAGTGTTTCTTTTTCCCAAATGTCTGTCTTCCCTGGTGTTTGTCTTTAGTTGATAGTGGAGGGGTCTAGTGAACCTCTCCATCTGATCCTTAGATAAGATAGTGCTAGGATCAGAGAGGGACGAGGTTCGTGGTCGGCGACAGTTGAGGAGACTGTATAGGGACGTCAGGGCAGACAGGGTCAGCTCTAGGAAGTCTAGGGGTCACCGTCTCCTTCTTGTGCCCTTAGCGTTAGGGACTCCTTATTCCCCCCCCCCGTCGTTATCCTACGCTGGGGGTCTTCCCCACTCCCAGCGTGACACTTGGTCAGGGGCTGGATGGGAGAACTCATGAGAGACCCAATGGGAATGTCAATGGGAGACCATGGCTACATTGACTTTTGACAGGCCAAAGGGCTGGTAAGAGTAGAAGCCATTGACTGTAATTAAAACTGACTTTTACTAATGTATGCCTATACAAAAGTCCCACAGATGGGAAGCCAGCATGTCAGCAGCCATTGTAAACCCATTGTGCATGCCCTTGACAGACTCTTGAAGCTAAGCAGTGAGAGCCTTGGTCAGGGGCTGGATGGGAGACCTCATGAGAGACCCAATGGGAATGTCAATGAGAGACCATGGCTACATTGACTTTTGACAGGCCAAAGGGCTGGTAAGAGTAGAAGCCATTGACTGTAATTAAAACTGACTTTTACTAATGTATGCCTATACAAAAGTCCCACAGATGGGAAGCCAGCATGTCAGCAGCCATTGTAAACCCATTGTGCATGCCCTTGACAGACTCTTGAAGCTAAGCAGTGAGAGCCTTGGTCAGGGGCTGGATGGGAGACCTCATGAGAGACCCAATGGGAATGTCAATGGGAGACCATGGCTACATTGACTTTTGACAGGCCAAAGGGCTGGTAAGAGTAGAAGCCATTGACTGTAATTAAAACTGACTTTTACTAATGTATGCCTATACAAAAGTCCCACAGATGGGAAGCCAGCATGTCAGCAGCCATTGTAAACCCATTGTGCATGCCCTTGACAGACTCTTGAAGCTAAGCAGTGAGAACCTTGGTCAGGGGCTGGATGGGAGACCTCATGAGAGACCCAATGGGAATGTCAATGGGAGACCATGGCTACATTGACTTTTGACAGGCCAAAGGGCTGGTAAGAGTAGAAGCCATTGACTGTAATTAAAACTGACTTTTACTAATGTATGCCTATACAAAAGTCCCACAGATGGGAAGCCAGCATGTCAGCAGCCATTGTAAACCCATTGTGCATGCCCTTGACAGACTCTTGAAGCTAAGCAGTGAGAGCCTTGGTCAGGGGCTGGATGGGAGACCTCATGAGAGACCCAATGGGAATGTCAATGGGAGACCATGGCAACATTGACTTTTGACAGGCCAAAGGGCTGGTAAGAGTAGAAGCCATTGACTGTAATTAAAACTGACTTTTACTAATGTATGCCTATACAAAAGTCCCACAGATGGGAAGCCAGCATGTCAGCAGCCATTGTAAACCCATTGTGCATGCACTTGACAGACTCTTGAAGCTAAGCAGTGAGAGCCTTGGTCAGGGGTTGGATGGGAGACCTCATGAGAGACCCAATGGGAATGTCAATGGGAGACCATGGCTACATTGACTTTTGACAGGCCAAAGGGCTGGTAAGAGTAGAAGCCATTGACTGTAATTAAAACTGACTTTTACTAATGTATGCCTATACAAAAGTCCCACAGATGGGAAGCCAGCATGTCAGCAGCCATTGTAAACCCATTGTGCATGCCCTTGACAGACTCTTGAAGCTAAGCAGTGAGAGCCTTGGTCAGGGGCTGGATGGGAGACCTCATGAGAGACCCAATGGGAAAGTCAATAGGAGACCATGGCTACATTGACTTTTGACAGGCCAAAGGGCTGGTAAGAGTAGAAGCCATTGACTGTAATTAAAACTGACATTTACTAATGTATGCCTATACAAAAGTCCCACAGATGGGAAGCCAGCATGTCAGCAGCCATTGTAAACCCATTGTGCATGCCCTTGACAGACTCTTGAAGCTAAGCAGTGAGAGCCTTGGTCAGGGGCTGGATGGGAGACCTCATGAGAGACCCAATGGGAATGTCAATGGGAGACCATGGCTACATTGACTTTTGACAGGCCAAAGGGCTGGTAAGAGTAGAAGCCATTGACTGTAATTAAAACTGACTTTTACTAATGTATGCCTATACAAAAGTCCCACAGATGGGAAGCCAGCATGTCAGCAGCCATTGTAAACCCATTGTGCATGCCCTTGACAGACTCTTGAAGCTAAGCAGTGAGAGCCTTGGTCAGGGGCTGGATGGGAGACCTCATGAGAGACCCAATGGGAATGTCAATGGGAGACCATGGCTACATTGACTTTTGACAGGCCAAAGGGCTGGTAAGAGTAGAAGCCATTGACTGTAATTAAAACTGACTTTTACTAATGTATGCCTATACAAAAGTCCCACAGATGGGAAGCCAGCATGTCAGCAGCCATTGTAAACCCATTGTGCATGCCCTTGACAGTCTCTTGAAGCTAAGCAGTGAGAGCCTTGGTCAGGGGCTGGATGGGAGACTCATGAGAGACCCAATGGGAGACCTGGCTACATTGACTTTTGACAGGCCAAAGGGCTGGTAAGAGTAGAAGCCATTGACTGTAATTAAAACTGACTTTTACTAATGTATGCCTATACAAAAGTCCCACAGATGGGAAGCAGCTATGTCAGCAGCCATTGTAAACCCATTGTGCATGCCCTTGACAGACTCTTGAAGCTAAGCAGTGAGAGCCTTGGTCAGGGGCTGGATGGGAGAACTCATGAGAGACCCAATGGGAATGTCAATGGGAGACCATGGCTACATTGACTTTTGACAGGCCAAAGGGCTGGTAAGAGTAGAAGCCATTGACTGTAATTAAAACTGACTTTTACTAATGTATGCCTATACAAAATGTCCCACAGAATGGGAAGCCAGCATGTCAGCAGCCATTGTAAACCCATTCGTGCATGCCCTTGACAGACTCTTGAAGCTAAGCAGTGAGAGCCTTGGTCAGGGCTGGATGGGAGACCTCATGAGAGACCCAATGGGAGCCATGGCTACATTGACTTTTGACAGGCAAAGGGCTGGTAAGAGTAGAAGCCATTGACTGTAATTAAAACTGACTTTTACTAATGTATGCCTATACAAAAGTCCCACAGATGGGAAGCCAGCATGTCAGTAGCCATTGTAAACCCATTGTGCATGCCCTTGACAGACTCTTGAAGCTAAGCAGTGAGAGCCTTGGTCAGGGGCTGGATGGGAGACCTCATGAGAGACCCAATGGGAGTAGGAACCATGGCTACATTGACTTTTGACAGGCCAAAGGGCTGTAAGAGTAGAAAGCCATTGACTGTAATTAAAACTGACTTTTACTAATGTATGCCTATACAAAAGTCCCACAGATGGGAAGCCAGCATGTCAGCAGCCATTGTAAACCATTGTCATGCCTTGACAGACTCTTGAAGCTAAGCATGAAGCCTTGTCAGGGGCTGGATGGGAGACCTCATGAGAGACCCAATGGAGACCATGGCTACATTGACTTTGACAGGCCAAAGGGCTGGTAAGAGTAGAAGCCATTGACTGTAATTAAAACTGACTTTTACTAATGTATGCCTATACAAAAGTCCCACAGATGGAACCAGCATGTCAGCAGCCATAAAACCCATTGTGCATGCCCTTGACAGACTCTTGAAGCTAAGCAGTGAGAGCATTGGTCAGGGGCTGGATGGAGAGACCTCATGAGAGACCCAATGGGAGACCATGGCTACATTGACTTTTGACAGGCCAAAGGGCTGGTAAGAGTAGAAGCCATTGACTGTAATTAAAACTGACTTTTACTAATGTATGCCTATACAAAAGTCCCACAGATGGGAAGCCAGCATGTCAGCAGCCATTGTAAACCCATTGTGCATGCCCTTGACAGACTCTTGAAGCTAAGCAGTGAGAGCCTTGGTCAGGGGCTGGATGGGAGACCTCATGAGAGACCCAATGTGGAGACCATGGCTACATTGACTTTTGACAGGCCAAAGGGAGTAAGAGTAGAACCATTGACTGTAATTAAACTGACTTTTACTAATGTATGCCTATAAAAAAGTCCCACAGATGGGAAGCCAGCATGTCAGCAGCCATTGTAAACCCATTGTGCATGCCCTTGACAGACTCTTGAAGCTAAGCAGTGAGAGCCTTGTCAGGGGCTGGATGGGAGACCTCATGAGAGACCCAATGGGAGACCATGGCTACATTGACTTTTGACAGGCCAAAGGGCTGGTAAGAGTAGAAGCCATTGACTGTAATTAAAACTGACTTTTACTAATGTATGCCTATACAAAAGTCCCACAGATGGAAGCCAGCTAGTCAGCAGCCATTGTAAACCCATTGTGCATGCCCTTGACCAGACTCTTGAAGCTAAGCAGTGAGAGCCTTGGTCAGGGCTGATGGGAGACCTCATGAGAGACCCAATGGGAGATCATGGCTACATTGACTTTTGACAGGCCAAAGGGCTGGTAAGAGTAGAAGCCATTGACTGTAATTAAAACTGACTTTTACTAATGTATGCCTATACAAAAATCCCACAGATGGGAAGCCAGCATGTCAGCAGCCATTGTAAACCCATTGTGCATGCGCCTTGACAGACCTTGAAGCTAAGCAGTGAGGAGCCTTGGTCAGGGGCTGGATGGAGACCTCATGAGAGACCAATGGGAATGTCGATGGGAGACCATGGCTACATTGACTTTTGACAGGCCAAAGGCTGTAAGAGTAGAAGCCATTGACTGTAATTAAAACTGACTTTTACTAATGTATGCCTATACAAAAGTCCCACAGATGGGAAGCCAGCATGTCAGCAGCCATTATAAACCCATTGTGCATGCCCTTGACAGACTCTTGAAGCTAAGCAGTGAGAGCATTGGTCAGGGGCTGGATGGGAGACCTCATGAGAGACCCAATGGGAGACCATGGCTACATTGACTTTTGACAGGCCAAAGGGCTGGTAAGAGTAGAAGCCATTGACTGTAATTAAAACTGACTTTTACTAATGTATGCCTATACAAAAGTCCCACAGATGGGAAGCCAGCATGTCAGCAGCCATTGTAAACCCATTGTGCATGCCCTTGACAGACTCTTGAAGCTAAGCAGTGAGAGCCTTGGTCAGGGGCTGGATGGGAGACCTCATGAGAGACCCAATGGGAGACCATGGCTACATTGACTTTTGACAGGCCAAAGGGCTAGTAAGAGTAGAAACCAATGACTGTAATTAAAACTGACTTTTACTAATGTATGCCTATACAAAAGTCCCACAGATGGGAATTCAGTATGTCAGCAGCCATTGTAAAACCCATTGTGCATGCCCTTGACAGACTCTTGAAGCTAAGCAGTGAGAGCCTTGGTCAGGGGCTGGATGGAGAACCTCATGAGAGACCCAATGGGAATGTCAATGGGAGACCATGGCTACATTGACTTTTGACAGGCCAAAGGGCTGGTAAGAGTAGAAGCCATTGACTGTAATTAAAACTGACTTTTACTAATGTATGCCTATACAAAAGTCCCACAGATGGGAAGCCAGCATGTCAGCAGCCATTGTAAACCCATCGTGCATGCCCTTGACAGACTCTTGAAGCTAAGCAGTGAGAGCCTTGGTCAGGGGCTGGATGGGAGACCTCATGAGAGACCCAATGGGAGACCATGGCTACATTGACTTTTGACAGGCGAAAGGGCTGGTATGAATAGAAGCCATTGACTGTAATTAAAACTGACTTTTACTAATGTATGCCTATACAAAAGTCCCACAGATGGGAAGCCAGCATGTCAGCAGCCATTGTAAACCCATTGTGCATGCCCTTGACAGGCTCTTGAAGCTAAGCAGTGAGAGCCTTGGTCAGGGGCTGGATGGGAGACCTCATGAGAGACCCAATGGGAGACCATGGCTACATTGACTTTTGACAGGCCAAAGGGCTGGTAAGAGTAGAAGCCATTGACTGTAATTAAAACTGACTTTTACTAATGTATGCCTATACAAAAGTCCCACAGATGGGAAGCCAGCATGTCAGTAGCCATTGTAAACCCATTGTGCATGCCCTTGACAGACTCTTGAAGCTAAGCAGTGAGAGCCTTGGTCAGGGGCTGGATGGGAGACCTCATGAGAGACCCAATGGGAGACCATGGCTACATTGACTTTTGACAGGCCAAAGGGCTAGTAAGAGTAGAACCATTGACTGTAATTAAAACTGACTTTTACTAATGTATGCCTATACAAAAGTCCCACAGATGGGAAGCCAGCATGTCAGCAGCCATTGTAAACCCATTGTGCATGCCCTTGACAGACTCTTGAAGCTAAGCAGTGAGAGCCTGGTCAGGGGCTGGATGGGAGACCTCATGAGAGACCCAATGGGAGACCATGGCTACATTGACTTTTGACAGGCCAAAGGGCTGGTAAGAGTAGAAGCCATTGACTGTAATTAAAACTGACTTTTACTAATGTATGCCTATACAAAAGTCCCACAGATGGGAAGCCAGCATGTCAGCAGCCATTGTAAACCCATTGTGCATGCCCTTGACAGACTCTTGAAGCTAAGCAGTGAGAGCCTTGGTCAGGGGCTGGATGGGAGACCTCATGAGAGACCCAATGGATGTCAATGGAGACCATGGCTACATTGACTTTTGACAGGCCAAAGGGCTGGTAAGAGTAGAAGCCATTGACTGTAATTAAAACTGACTTTTACTAATGTATGCCTATACAAAAGTCCCACAGATGGAAAGCCAGCATGTCAGCAGCCATTTTAAACCATTGTGCATGCCCTTGACAGACTCTTGAAGCTAAGCAGTGAGAGCCTTGGTCAGGGGCTGGATGGGAGACCTCATGAGAGACCCAATGGGAATTTCATGGGAGACCATGGCTACATTGACTTTTGACAGGCCAAAGGGCTGGTAAGAGTAGAAGCCATTGACTGTAATTAAAACTGACTTTTACTAATGTATGCCTATACAAAAGTCCCACAGATGGGAAGCCAGCATGTCAGCAGCCATTGTAAACCCATTGTGCATACCCTTGACAGACTCTTGAAGCTAAGCAGTGAGAGCCTTGGTCAGGGGCTGGATGGGAGACCTCATGAGAGACCCAATGGGAAGTCAATGGAGACCATGGCTACATTGACTTTTGACAGGCCAAAGGGCTGGTAAGAGTAGAAGCCATTGACTGTAATTAAAACTGACTTTTACTAATGTATGCCTATACAAAAGTCCCACAGATGGGAAGCCAGCATGTCAGCAGCCATTGTAAACCCATTGTGCATGCCCTTGACAGACTCTTGAAGCTAAGCAGTGAGAGCCTTGGTCAGGGGCTGGATGGGAGACCTCATGAGAGACCAATGGGAATGTCAATGGGAGACCATGGCTACATTGACTTTTGACAGGCCAAAGGGCTGGTAAGAGTAGAAGCCATTGACTGTAATTAAAACTGACTTTTACTAATGTATGCCTATACAAAAGTCCCACAGATGGGAAGCCAGCATGTCAGCAGCCATTGTAAACCCATTGTGCATGCCCTTGACAGACTCTTGAAGCTAAGCAGTGAGAGCCTTGGTCATTGGCTGGATGGGAGACCTCGAGAGACCTCCATGGAGGACCCAATGGGAATGTCAATGGGAGACCATGGCTACATTGACTTTTGACAGGCCAAAGGCTGGTAAGAGTAGAAGCCATTGACTGTAATTAAAACTGACTTTTACCTAATGTATGCCTATACAAAAGTCCCACAGATGGAAAGCCAGCATGTCAGCAGCCATTGTAAAACCATTGTGCATGCCCTTGACAGACTCTTGAAGCTAAGCAGTGAAAGCCTTGGTCAGGGGCTGGATGGGAGACCTCATGAGAGACCCAATGGGAATGTCAATGGGAGACCATGGCTACATTGACTTTTGACAGGCAAAAGGGCTGGTAAGAGTAGAAGCCATTGACTGTAATTAAAACTGACTTTTACTAATGTATGCCTATACAAAAGTCCCACAGATGGGAAGCCAGCATGTCAGCAGCCATTGTAAACCCATTGTGCATGCCCTTGACATGACTCTTGAAGCTAAGCAGTGAGAGCCTTGGTCAGGGGCTGGATGGGAGACCTCATGAGAGACCCAATGGGAATGTCAATGGGAGACCATGGCTACATTGACTTTTGACAGGCCAAAGGGCTGGTAAGAGTAGAAGCCATTGACTGTAATTAAAACTGACTTTTACTAATGTATGCCTATACAAAAGTCCCACAGATGGGAAGCCAGCATGTCAGCAGCCATTGTAAACCCATTGTGCATGCCCTTGACAGACTCTTGAAGCTAAGCAGTGAGAGCCTTGGTCAGGGGCTGGATGGGAGACCTCATGAGAGACCCAATGGGAATGTCAATGGGAGACCATGGCTACATTGACTTTTGACAGGCCAAAGGGCTGGTAAGAGTAGAAGCCATTGACTGTAATTAAAACTGACTTTTACTAATGTATGCCTATACAAAAGTCCCACAGATGGGAAGCCAGCATGTCAGCAGCCATTGTAAACCCATTGTGCATGCCCTTGACAGACTCTTGAAGCTAAGCAGTGAGAGCCTTGGTCATGGGCTGGATGGGAGACCTCATGAGAACCAATGGAAGTCTCTATGGTGACCCAATGGGAATGTCAATGGGAGACCATGGCTGCATTGACTTTTGACAGCCAAAGAGCTGGTAAGAGTAGAAGCCATTGACTGTAATTAAAACTGACTTTTACTTAATGTATGCCTATACAAAAGTCCCACAGATGGGAAGCCAGCATGTCAGCATGCCATTGTAAACCCATTGTGCATGCCCTTGACAGACTCTTGAAGCTAAGCAGTGAGAGCCTTGGTCAGGGGCTGGATGGGAGACCTCATGAGAGACCCAATGGGAATGTCAATGGGAGACCATGGCTACATTGACTTTTGACAGGCCAAAGGGCTGGTAAGAGTAGAAGCCATTGACTGTAATTAAAACTGACTTTTACTAATGTATGCCTATACAAAAGTCCCACAGATGGGAAGCCAGCATGTCAGCAGCCATTGTAAACCCATTGTGCATGCCCTTGACTAGACTCTTGAAGCTAAGCAGTGAGAGCCTTGGTCAGGGGCTGGATGGGAGACCTCATGAGAGACCCAATGGGAATGTCAATGGGAACATGGCTACATTGACTTTTGACAGGCCAAAGGGCTGGTAAGAGTAGAAGCCATTGACTGTAATTAAAACTGACTTTTACTAATGTATGCCTATACAAAAGTCCCACAGATGGGAAGCCAGCATGTCAGCAGCCATTGTAAACCCATTGTGCATGCCTTGACAGACTCTTGAAGCTAAGCAGTGAGAGCCTTGGTCAGGGGCTGGATGGGAGACCTCATGAGAGACCCAATGGGAATGTCAATGGGAGACCATGGCTACATTGACTTTTGACAGGCCAAAGGGCTGGTAAGAGTAGAAGCCATTGACTGTAATTAAAACTGACTTTTACTAATGTATGCCTATACAAAAGTCCCACAGATGGGAAGCCAGCATGTCAGCAGCTATTGTAAACCCATTGTGCATGCCCTTGACAGACTCTTGAAGCTAAGCAGTGAGAGCCTTGGTCATGGGCTGGATGGGAGACCTCATGAGAGACCCAATGGAAGTCTCTATGGGTGACCCAATGGGAATTTCAATGGGAGTCCAGGCCAAAGGGCTGGTAAGAGTAGAAGCCATTGACTGTAATTAAAACTGACTTTTACTAATGTATGCCTATACAAAAGTCCCACAGATGGGAAGCCAGCATGTCAGCAGCCATTGTAAACCCATTGTGCATGCCCTTGACAGACTCTTGAAGCTAAGCAGTGAGAGTCTTGGTCACGGGCTGGATGGGAGACCTCATGAGAGACCCGATGGAAGTCTCTATGGGTGACTCAATGGGAATCTCAATTGGAGTCCATGGCTGCATTGACTTTTGACAGGCCAAAGGGCTGGTAAGAGTAGAAGCCATTGACTGTAATTAAAACTGACTTTTACTAATGTATGCCTATACAAAAGTCCCACAGAATGGAAGCCAGCATGTCAGCAGCCATTGTAAACCCATTGTGCATGCCCTTGACAGACTCTTGAAGCTAAGCAGTGAGAACCTTGGTCATGGGCTGGATGGGAGACCTCATGAGAGACCCAATGGAAGTCTCTATGGGTGACCCAATGGGATTTTCAATGGGAGTCCATGGCTGCGTTGACTTTTGACAGGCCAAAGGGCTGGTAAGAGTAGAAGCCATTGAATGTAATTAAAACTGACTTTTACTAATGTATGCCTATACAAAAGTTCCACAGATGGGAAGCCAGCATGTCAGCAGCCATTGTAAACCCATTGTGCATGCCCTTGACAGACTCTTGAAGCTAAGCAGTGAGAGCATTGGTCAGGGGCTGGATGGGAGACCTCATGAGAGACCCGATGGAAGTCTTTATGGGTGACCCAATGAGAATTTCAATGGGAGTCCATGGCTGCATTGACTTTTGACAGGCCAAAGAGCTGGTAAGAGTAGAAGCCATTGACTGTAATTAAAACTGACTTTTACTAATGTATGCCTATACAAAAGTCCCACAGATGGGAAGCCGGCATGTCAGCAGCCATTGTAAACCCATTGTGCATGCCCTTGACAGACTCTTGAAGCTAAGCAGTGAGAACCTTGGTCATGGGCTGGATGGGAGACCTCATGAGAGACCCAATGGAAGTCTCTATGGGTGACACGAAAAGAAAGGAACAGAAAGTCCCTAAAAAGCGATACAACCTCAAATATATGTATTTAAATGTTAGTAAATTTATTTAATGAAAAAGAAAACCGAAGAGAATCATATATATACACACTCTTTATTCTCTTCTCAAGTCAAAACATGGCACCGTTTTATAGATGACATTTTTTTGATATGGCTAGGCGACTTAGATTCCCTACACAGATTTGTTACTGACCTGAATAGTAAATTACCATCTTTAAAATTTACATTAAATTGGCACTATAGCGAAATCAGTTTTCTAGACACGATGGTGTTGCTTTCATCTGAAGGTAAGATCATCACTGATCTATACAGGAAACCCACTGACCGTAATAGTTTGCTACACTTTCAAAGTAGCCACCCACGTCACATTAAGACAGCATTACCTCTGTCTCAATTTGACAGAGTTAATCGCATAGTGACGGAGAGCAGTACCCGAAAGATGCGTCACGATGAGATGTTCCAGAAGTTTAAAGAGAGGGGTTACCCGTCAGAGATCTTATCTAAGAAAAGGATAAGGAAGGAGAAATCAGACATAACTAGGATAGCATATGTCCACACCTACCATCCTTTCTCCCCTCTCCTTAATAAAAGTGTCTTATCTCACTGGCACATTTTGCAAGAATCATACCCACACATAAAAGAATTTAATGTCAAACCTATTCTTTGCAACAAACGTCCACCGAACATCCGTGACTCACTAGTCAGGGCTGATATTGGCTCCAATTTAAAGAAAGGAATACAGTCATTTCTTAGGACACCCCGTTTTGGCACCTTCCCCTGCCTTGGCTGTGCCCAATGCACCAATGTAATGAAGGGCAGTTCATTTACCCATCCACGTTCTGGTAAAAGGTACCAGATCAAAGATTTTTATACTTGTGATAGTACATTTGTAGTGTATTTAATCAAATGCCCGTGCGGTCTCGGATATGTTGGGGAGACCACCAGCATATCCGAGACCGCATTAGTCAACACAAGTCCACCATTCGGTGTGGCAAGACACTGTTACCCATTCCTGCACATTATGTGTCTATGGGTCATAGTGTATCTCAGCTTAGGTACCAAATTATAGATCATGTCCCACCACTCAGAAGGGGTGGCGACAGGGTTAATAGGCTCTTAACCCTTGAAGCCAAGTGGATACATGAATTACAAACCCTATTTCCATTAGGACTTAACAGAGAGTATGATAGCCATTCCTAAGTAGAAGATCACAAGAGGATTGCATTATGTTTATGTTACTGAATTTATGAATATTGGATACACTGTCTCTTTAAATCGCGGTCATTACATTTATATGCAGTTTTCCAATTACTATCTTTGTATCTCTTCATATAATACGTAACTAATACTACTCTCTATTGTCATTTCAATTTTTCCTTTTCTTTCTTCTTTATAGGTGAGATACTAACAGATACACCTCACCATAGACACTAATACCATCGGGTGTCTGGTATCGCGGTATTAGATGGGTCACCTAGGTTACGTGTATAACACATTGCCCGGCGTTCCCGCACACGCGCACTACCTAGGGGCGTCAACAGGAAATGACGTCACACGCCGCTTTTTAATGGCGCGGCTCACTGTGAGCCTTACTTGCATCCCGCGCGGCGAGTCCACGCTTTCCAGTCACACGCATAAGGTATACAGTACATTGTACTGTTTTTTTGTTACGCCTATGGTATGTTATACTTGTTTTCATAGATTACTATGCATTCCATTATGTGGGATAACACTTGATGGTCATTATAATTGACTGCTTATGGGGAGATTCTATTTCATCAGCAGGTTGTGGATATTCTCCTATTAGACTTTAGCACCTTACTCTAATATGCTATGGGCAACATCATAATCATGGAATTTGTTGTTTTTTCTATTGATTTTCACTTTTTTTGCTTATAGTGACCACAATAAGGTCCTATTCATAGGATTTGGGAGAATTAATCCCGTTTATTTCATTTCCTTGAGTCCAAACGTTGACAAGGTAAAGAGTTTTACCATAGCATTGTGAGATGCCCACGATTGTAAAAATTAAAAGACGCACATACATTTATATTTTCTATATTTGTAGGATTTATCCCTAATATTGCTCTCAGATAGGGTAATATACCCATAATATCATTCACTCACAGCAGAGGTAATGTACCATACATTATCATTGACATCTTGATGAAGACGTGATTGACACACTATTAATTTGTATTCTCCATTTGCAGTTGATTGATATTGCGACAAGAATAGAGCTGCTTTTGGCTTTTCTATGAAAATTTTTTCTGACATGAGGTAAAAAAAAGGCCTTGCTATTGATTCTCATTGTGATGTGTTTTCTCCATACACTTCTAGGAACAAGTATACCTCTATGAGGAAGCATTTATGCATAGACTTCTATGAACAAGATAAATCCCTCTTTTTTTTCCCTTCCTTTTTTTTCCATATATACAATGGTGATACACCAAGAGTGTTGTAATAAACACAGCTAGTCGTAATAGTATGTTTCTTCAAACTATGATTCAAACTGTAATGCCATGTTTCTGTATGTATTCATGTGAAGAATGTCAAAACATGATGTATTATTGATTTATTTTGTTTTTGTTTGTGATAGATATTCTTGACACTGTGAACAAGGTCAATGTGACCGAAACGTCAGTAATAACTCATTTATGAGAATATCACAAGAGAAAAAAATTTTTTTCACAATAAAGCCTTTCATTCATCTCCATTTGAGTGCCGAAGTTACTTATATACAGCTATTGATTTTTTTCTTCTGAGCACCAAGAGGTCGAGTTGCGGACCATATTTATTAAACTGAAGTGAACACACAAGATAAAAACAATTAAAAAGCTGAATGCAGCTTATTACAGTACATATGAAATTGGTGTTTCATAAGCAGCTACAACACCCTAAACGAAACTTGTTACAGTATCATACATTTCAATAAAGATTATACAAAGTATTTACCCATAGAATACATAGCAAGTTCATATACATAGATAAATCACAAAAGATATGCGACCATAAAGTATATATTGCAAACAACGGCTCCCATAAGTGTACACTTTTAGGAAACACTCCCTCATATATATATAAAGAAAGATTTTATCTAAATACCTCACTATAAAGTATATGGAGTCAATTGCACCTAATAGCAATGATCATACCCAGCAATATAGTACAAAGCCCTTTAGTATATCATGAAGAGTTAACAACATAGTAACAATGGGCTAATGGTGCTTAGTAGGATCAGAAATTTGACCCATGCAAGAGTGAGGTATGTGAAAAGGTCCTATAAGACCAATATAAGAAAATACATGAAGGAGGGAGAAGGGGAGGTTACAGAGTCATGTAACAAGTTTACCAGTTCCAGATAGTATAGGGTGTGGAGGGTGGCGCTCCCCACGCGTATCGCTGCCTGCGCCTGGCAGCTTCGTCAGGGGAAGGTGTCCTTCTCAGGACGAGGTCATTTTTATAAGGCACTAGCCCCATTTCCTGTCCAGGGCAGTCCCAGGTGGAATATGAATTTGGAGGAGAGGGAGAGGGCTTGGAATGGCCAGTGCGGCGATGTGTTTGATCTAGTGAACGTTGATGGAGATGATGCACCCAGCGGTGGTGATGATAGTTGTGCTAAGGTTTCCCATGAACTGATTAAATTGAATAAAAATTATGCTAAGACTTGGTGGAATTTAAAAATTTTGGAGCAATACAAAAAATTGGAGCTGATCCCTAGGGGCTTGCGGGTACAAATCTTCCCTGCCTGGGAGGCGGAGGAGGATTTTCGCAAAAAGTGGGAAACAGGGCTAAAAACATGCTCTAGTATCCTATTGGATTTATTGATCTCACATGATAAAACTTATTTGTACACCCTTAGGGAGGCAATTAGGACTAGAGAATCACAATTGGACTCTTTTGATAAAAATACGGTCAAACAGTTCCAGACAAAACTAAAGGGAATCATTGACCAATTTGAGAAGGAGGTGATAAAGAGGAAGAAGCAAAAATTGATTAGGGACAAAAGGGACTTTGAAATAGGGAAAGTCTTTAAGTGGGGTCAGAAGGGTAACCCCCGACCAAAACCTAAACCTAAGGATACCCCAATACCAAACCCTAGGGAACCAAATACACCAGTCATACCCTCTTTACCAGTTCCTAATTTGTTGGAGGAGGAAGATTTTTTATCTTCAGACCCAAGCGATTTAGAAAGCGAACCCGGAGGGGAAGACGTGGAGGGTCCAAATCTAAGAAAACGTCAGAACAGACAGGACTTGGTAGTCCAGAACCCGAAGAGAGTGGTAACCAGGAACAACAAATAGAGGTATCACAGGGGCTTAATATTATTAATTTGTCTGATTATATTCCGTCGGAAACAGAAGAGAAATTATTGAGAAGGGGACTTTCATTTTCCCCAATGAATTTATTGGATAAATTTACGTTTGTGAAGGATCTCTACCTATTCTGTAGACAATTGACCTTTAAATTGTTATATAACAAACCCTCTGTCTTAGATTCACTACCGCCTTTGGAGAGAACAACCTTTGAAAATCTTTTGGAAATGTTGGAGGAGAACAAGGACAACTCGGGCAGGAATCGACAATTTACAGGTAGACTACCCTCTCAAATGACCCCAGCTTCTCACTTTTTCCAGCTGTTCAAATCTTTTTTGACACGGTTTGTAGGGATGTAAACAGACTTAAAATTAATAAATGCAGCCAAAATAACCTTACCTTGGAGGAGAAGGAGGCATTGCGGAAATTAAAGGGACTAAATAACATCATCATCAAGGAGGCTGACAAAGGGGGGAACATTGTTTTGTGGCCAGTCGAGATGTATGTGTCGGAGGCTAGAAGACAACTGTCTAACCGAGTATACTATCAACCCCTTCCTTCTGATCCTACGCAGGTTTTCAAGACGAAGTTGGACCGTATTATTACCCGGGCCTTATTTGAGGGTACAATTTCTAAAAAGGAGTCAGAATTCCTAATAACGAAATTTCCAGTTATTCCAACATTCTATATGCTCCCGAAGGTCCATAAATCACTACAAGTTCCTCCAGGTAGGCCAATCGTTGCGGGGATTGGTGGTTTGTTGGAGAGGCCCTGCTCATATTTGGATTTCTATCTCCAACCACTAGCCACACAGCAAAAATCTTATGTTAGAGATTCAGCGGATTTGATCGACCATCTGGAGAAATTGGAACTCCCGGAAGGTACCCTATTACTAACACTTGACGTAGAATCTCTCTACACTAACATCAAGCATGAGCTGGGATTGGAAGCAGTGGCTTACTTCTTGGACTCCAATTCCACAGGTACGAGAGAACATGATAATTTCTTATTAAATCTTCTATCCACCATCTTGAACTGTAATTATTTTGTTTTTGATCGGGTATTTTACCGGCAAGTCTCCGGAACCGCAATGGGGGCGCGTTGCAGGTATTTTTTTGAGCTGGTGGGAGGAAATTATGGTTTATAAATCTGAAGCCTTTAGAAGACATGTTTTCCGTTGGTTTAGATACCTGGATGATGTTTTGATTCTTTGGACGGGACTTAGCGAGGACTGTACCTCCTTCGTTGAGGAATTGAATAGTAACTCCTTGAACATCTATCTTACTTCACAGGCACCGGCGCTATCAGTTGACTTCCTTGATCTTACATTGCGGATCATTGGAAGAGGGATTCAAACCGACCTATTTCGTAAACCGACCGCGACGAACAGCCTCCTACACTTTGGGAGTTTCCACCAGAACACCTGAAAAGGGGAATTCCAAGGGGGCAATTCATTCGCTTAAGAAGAAATTGTAGCGATGTGACTGATTTCCGGAAACAGGCGCTGGACTTAACAAAATGTTTCAGAGCAAGAGGATACCCTAAAAAGGTAATCTCACAGGCTTACCAACATTCCCTTAAATTGGATAGACAATCCCTCCTAAAACCCAACCCCTTAAGATCCTTGAGAGATGGGGGACTGGGGGTAATCACCCAATTTAACAACCAGTGGGGGGACCTTAGGGGAATTTTAAGGAAGAATTGGGATATCCTCCTAAGTGAGCCACAAACAGCAAATTGTATTCCGTCCCAGCCACGTTTGATTGCTAGGCGAGCTAGAAACTTGAAAGACTCTCTCACTAGGAGTCACTTCACTAGGCCAGGTATGAAGCTTGGAAGGGGAACCCCTTGGAGGGTTCTTTTCCTTGTGGAAACTGTAATGTCTGTCCCTTGATGTTGTCTAATGATACACTCTTTTCTGACATTTTTCCTACAGCCAGGAAACCGGTTGGCTACTTCAATTGTAGAACGAGAAATCTGGTCTATGCACTTATCTGCACTTGTCCCAAGGCCTATATTGGCCAAACTTCTCAGGAATTGAGAAAACGCATTCAGCAACACCTATCGAATATTGGGACGGCCAAAAAGGACCTTGAAAGTAAAGAAAAAGGCATCTCATCGGTAGCAGCACATTTTTTGGAGAACCATTGCTGTAATACCAAAAATATAAGGGTTTTGGGACTGGAAAAAGTCCATACCAATATCCGAGGAGGAAACAAAACCAAGGAACTTTTGCGACGGGAGTCGGCCTGGATCTATAGACTGAATACTTTGACGCCGGCTGGCATCAATGAAGAACTCTTATATACGGGTTTCTATAAATAAGCTCTTGTCGCTTATTCCTGATTTTGGTATTTTGAACCTGGTTCCTTGTTTTTCCTCGAGCATTTGGTTCTAAAAAGTGAGAAGAGTTTGGAGGAGAACCCTTCAGCTTCTCCCCATACTCTTGCATAATATATAATAATAATAAAAATCCCTACCACATTTTTTCGTCTCGGGTAAACATGTGGGTTTGTATAAACAAAGCCCCTTTAAATATATCTATATTCTTGTTTACCCTTTCTTTATTCTCGTTCGCTCTTTTGGTAGTCCTTTCCCCTCTCCCCTTTCCTTTCTTCTCTCCATTATATTAGGGGATTACCTTGGGTCTCGGATTCTGGTTGGATCCGGTTTGGACCACCGGAACCTATGGACCAGGTTTCCCCTTTGCTGAGGCTGTCCCTGTCTTGGACTTAGTCTCCTGTTAGTTTCCTGATATATTGGTACTAAGGTTCCCCTTTGGTTGAGCATCTCTATATGGATACCTTCCCACATCCGTGCCCTATCCACCCGCTTGTCCCTTCTCCTCCCTTTCTCTTCCCTCCTGTTATCTCGTTATCTCTTAATCTGATTTATCTCTGAACATTTTTCTTTGTGTTGCTCCAAACTTTATTTGGTTATTGCTTTCTGGGAGGTATATATTCTTAGTTACTATGGGTAATACCCTCCCACATATCTACATAGTTTCATCTCCTCTTGGTATATACCACTGGATGCATTGCCTGTTACATATATAAAAAATGTTTGTTGGATTTTATGTACTGCTGCGCTGGCCATCTTAGCCTTCACCTCTTTATATAGCCCATATAATGTCCTAAGGTATTATGGAGGGATTAGATTTCTCTTTCTCTTTGTAAATACTCTCAAAAAGGTTTAATTAAACTTATTATCATCTTGTATATGTGCTAACTTTGCCCCATGTTGACTGCTAACTGGGCGCCCCCTTCCTTTAATGACCAGGACTTGTTACCTGGTGAGACATACTGCTAACATTGCGGACTCCCGGGCATGCGCAGTACGTCTCTGACGCATGCGCACCCGGACATGTCGCCTCTATGCGGGCGGTCATGTTCAAGGAGTCTGACATGCGCTCTAGCGCTTCCGCGCCTGCGCATTCTGGATGTAGGAGGGACGGACTGGCCACCCGCTCTCATCCTACACCCAGCTGGGGATGATTCCAGGAAATGAGGCTAGTGCCTTATAAAAATGACCTCGTACTGAGAAGGACACCTTCCCCTGACGAAGCTGCCAGGCGCAGGCAGCGATACGCGTGGGGAGCGCCACCCTCCACACCCTATACTATCTGGAACTGGTAAAGTGGTTACATGACTCTGTAACCTCCCCTTCTCCCTCCTTCATGTATTTTCTTATATTGGTCTTATAGGACCTTTTCACATACCTCACTCTTGCATGGGTCAAATTTCTGATCCTACTAAGCACCATTAGCCCATCGTTACTATGTTGTTAACTCTTCATGATATACTAAAGGGCTTTGTAGAAATCGAAACATCAATATATATTCATTTGGTATTACTAAACCAAATCTGCACATTATGCACATACCATGTGCAGGGATTAGGGCTTATCGCTACTCTTTACACTTCAACAAACAAAAATTAAATGAAATTGCAGCCCAAAATTTGATGAAAAGTGAAATTTTATTGGTATAACAAAGGATCACAGAGAAGAGGAGAGGGGTCAAAATTCAACAGGACATAGTGTGTCACAAAGGGATGCATATATAAGATTTTACACTTATAAAATTATTATATTTCATTGTATTTGATGGTACATCCTTAGTGGCAGAATTTTATCATATGATTAAGGCCACGTTTAAAGTGCTATAGTGCAATACTCAGCGTGTCAAAACATGTAAATCTATATCATTAAGCTACATCACCATAGCAACTTGGAATCATTGCACATAGTACATTAATACATTATTGCTACATACATTATTGCTTATGGCTAGTGTTTATTTAGACCAAGGTCAACAATTATCAACGCAATGAGCCTATCCATGGTCCTCTGTGTCCTCACAGGAAACACCAGTAGCCAAGGAAAAAAGGGCAAAAAAGCATTTCACAGCACAAGATTGTATCCAATAAGGAAGGATATATCCAACCTATACAACAGCACTAACAATAAATTAGTAGAAACAAATTTATGTGCACCATCCAACACTAGATATATCTACAATGCCATTAGAATCATTCACAAAAGCTTGCTGTGTCCCCAATTACATGCAACATTACTTAAACAAGGCAAATAGCTGGTGCATGCACAATAACAACCATAAATCCAGCCAGCCAAGATATAAATAGCCAAATAATAACAGTAGATTCTGGATCGCTGAAATACAGCAATCACCGTATAGCATGTGGAAACCACTGTATAGCATGTGGAGAACACTAACAGCCTAAGTAAGGGAACATGTATTTTACCTCAGCGTCCTGTCAGAGAGAAACAACCCGACACGTGTTTCGGCGGAAGTGCCTTCGCCCCGTGTCGAAGGCACTTCCGCCGAAACACGTGTCGGGTTGTTTCTCTCTGACAGGACGCTGAGGTAAAATACATGTTCCCTTACTTAGGCTGTTAGTGTTCTCCACATGCTATACAGTGGTTTCCACATGCTATACGGTGATTGCTGTATTTCAGCGATCCAGAATCTACTGTTATTATTTGGCTATTTATATCTTGGCTGGCTGGATTTATGGTTGTTATTGTGCATGCACCAGCTATTTGCCTTGTTTAAGTAATGTTGCATGTAATTGGGGACACAGCAAGCTTTTGTGAATGATTCTAATGGCATTGTAGATATATCTAGTGTTGGATGGTGCACATAAATTTGTTTCTACTAATTTATTGTTAGTGCTGTTGTATAGGTTGGATATATCCTTCCTTATTGGATACAATCTTGTGCTGTGAAATGCTTTTTTGCCCTTTTTTCCTTGGCTACTGGTGTTTCCTGTGAGGACACAGAGGACCATGGATAGGCTCATTGCGTTGATAATTGTTGACCTTGGTCTAAATAAACACTAGCCATAAGCAATAATGTATGTAGCAATAATGTATTAATGTACTATGTGCAATGATTCCAAGTTGCTATGGTGATGTAGCTTAATGATATAGATTTACATGTTTTGACACGCTGAGTATTGCACTATAGCACTTTAAACGTGGCCTTAATCATATGATAAAATTCTGCCACTAAGGATGTACCATCAAATACAATGAAATATAATAATTTTATAAGTGTAAAATCTTATATATGCATCCCTTTGTGACACACTATGTCCTGTTGAATTTTGACCCCTCTCCTCTTCTCTGTGATCCTTTGTTATACCAATAAAATTTCACTTTTCATCAAATTTTGGGCTGCAATTTCGTTTAATTTTTGTTTGTTGAAGTGTAAAGGGCTTTGTACTATATTGCTGGGTATGATCATTGCTATTAGGTGCAATTGACTCCATATACTTTATAGTGAGGTATTTAGATAAAATCTTTCTTTATATATATATGAGGGAGTGTTTCCTAAAAGTGTACACTTATGGGAGCCGTTGTTTGCAATATATACTTTATGGTCGCATATCTTTTGTGATTTATCTATGTATATGAACTTGCTATGTATTCCATGGGTAAATACTTTGTATAATCTTTATTGAAATGTATGATACTGTAACCAGTTTCAATTAGGGTGTTGTAGCTGCTTATGAAACACCAATTTCATATGTACTGTAATAAGCTGCATTCAGCTTTTTAATTGTTTTCAGTGTGGTTTTCTTTTTCATTAAATACATTTACTAACATTGAAATACATATATTTGAGGTTGTATCGCTTTTTAGGGACTTTCTGTTCCTTTCTTTTCGTGTCACCCATAGAGACTTCCATTGGGTCTGTCATGAGGTCTCCCATCCAGCCCATGACCAAGGCTCTCACTGCTTAGCTTCAAGAGTCTGTCAAGGGCATGCACAATGGGTTTACAATGGCTGCTGACATGCTGGCTTCCCATCTGTGGGACTTTTGTATAGGCATACATTAGTAAAAGTCAGTTTTAATTACAGTCAATGGCTTCTACTCTTACCAGCCCTTTGGCCTGTCAAAAGTCAATGCAGCCATGGACTCCAATTGAGATTCCCATTGAGTCACCCATAGAGACATCCATCGGGAATCTCATGAGGTCTCCCATCCAGCCCGTGACCAAGACTCTCACTGCTTAGCTTCAAGAGTCTGTCAAGGGCATGCACAATGGGTTTACAATGGCTGCTGACATGCTGGCTTCCCATCTGTGGGACTTTTGTATAGGCATACATTAGTAAAAGTCAGTTTTAATTACAGTCAATGGCTTCTACTCTTACCAGCTCTTTGGCCTGTCAAAAGTCAATGCAGCCATGGACTCCCATTGAAATTCCCATTGGGTCACCCATAGAGACTTCCATTGGGTCTCTCATGAGGTCTCCCATCCAGCCCATGTCCAAGGCTCTCACTGCTTAGCTTCAAGGGTCTGTCAAGGGCATGCACAATGGGTTTACAATGGCTGCTGACATGCTGGCATCCCATCTGTGGGACTTTTGTATAGGCATACATTAGTAAAATTCAATTTTAATTACAGTCAATGGCTTCTACTCTTACCAACCCTTTGGCCTGTCAAAAGTCAATGTAGCCATGGTCTCCCATTGACATTCCCATTGGGTCACCCATAGAGACTTCCATTGGGTCTCTCATGAGGTCTCCCATCCAGCCCATGTCCAAGGCTCTCACTGCTTAGCTTCAAGGGTCTGTCAAGGGCATGCACAATGGGTTTACAATGGCTGCTGACATGCTGGCATCCCATCTGTGGGACTTTTGTATAGGCATACATTAGTAAAATTCAGTTTTAATTACAGTCAATGGCTTCTACTCTTACCAGCCCTTTGGCCTGTCAAAAGTCAATGTAGCCATGGTCTCCCATTCACATTCCCATTGGGTCTCTCATGAGGTCTCCCATCCAGCCCCTGACCAAGGCTCTCACTGCTTAGCTTCAAGACTCTGTCAAGGGCATGCACAATGGGTTTACAATGGCTGCTGACATGCTGGCTTCCCATCTGTGGGACTTTTGTATAGCCATACATTAGTAAAAGTCAGTTTTAATTACAGTCAATGGCTTCTACTCTTACCAGCCCTTTGGCCTGTCAAAAGTCAATGCAGCCATGGACTCCCATTGAGTCACCCATAGAGACTTCCATCGGGTCTCTCATGAGGTCTCCCATCCAGCCCGTGACCAAGGCTCTCACTGCTTAGCTTCAAGACTCTGTCAAGGGCATGCACAATGGGTTTACAATGGCTGCTGACATGCTGGCTTCCCATCTGTGGGACTTTTGTATAGCCATACATTAGTAAAAGTCAGTTTTAATTACAGTCAATGGCTTCTACTCTTACCAGCCCTTTGGCCTGGCAAAAGTCAATGTAGCCATGGTCTCCCATTGGGTCTCTCATGAGGTCTCCCATCCAACCCCTGACCAAGGCTCTCACTGCTTAGCTTCAAGAGTCTGTCAAGAGCATGCACAATGGGTTTACAATGGCTGCTGACATGCTGGCTTCCCATCTGTGGGACTTTTGTATAGCCATACATTAGTAAAAGTCAGTTTTTTTTGTCATAATTATGTTTATTAAGACATATTCAAGAAACACAAGACAAGAAATGCAAGTAACATATCTTCAATTAACCGAAATCTTTCCATTGCGAGTCAGCTACCAAACTTCCAATTAGCTGCCTGCTATATTGCATTTCACATAACATAATATTTCAAATAAAGAGAGAGGTGAGGATGGGGAGTATGGGAAGGGTTAGCAAGAGGGAGAAGAGGGGAGGTACCTGAGAGGAAGGGAAATTAGAAATGTGTCAGGGTGGGGGGGGGGGGCGTAGTAGGGCAAGTTGTTAAGAAAGTTGTTAAGGTGGGCGGGTGGACTAACGAGGGGAGAGAGGGGAGAAATGGGCTCGATGTGTGAACACGGGCTAGTAAGGTGCGAGTGGGTTGGAGGGAGAGAAGTAGTGGGTTGATGTTGTGAAGGGAAGACAAAGAGGTCAGAGTACATTAGGCGTAGGTCCGCCAGGCCCTACCACAGGGGAGGGGGAACCGCCAGCGGGTGTGTCGCCCAGCACTCCCAAGCAGCACGGGTATAGCGTTTGTGTCCAAGTTCCAAAGCCAAACTGTGCTCATATGTGAACATATTGTTCAGTCTGGACCTCACAATGTGAGGTCGCACATTGCTGGGGGGGAGGTATTGTTCCATGCTGCTGCCACACAGTATCTGGCAGCTATCAATATGAAGGTGGCGAGGTGTCTCTGAACCGGGGGCAAGTCCTCCACTCCAATGTGCAGGAGAGCCATCTGAGGCACAAGCGGAATAAAGGTGTCCATCAAGGACCTCAGAAGACCCTCCACTACCCGCCAGAATTGTGCGATTCGGGGGCAGTCCCACCACACATGAGTCAACGTTCCCTTCTGTCCACAGTTCCTCCAGCACATGGGGGTGGTTCCCCTACCGAAGGCCGCTATTCTCGTGGGGGGGTAGGTACCATCTTAGGTGTACTTTCTTAAGTTGCTCTAAATGATTCACACATTTTGTCGCCTGGGTGACACATCTAACAGCGCCCTTCCATTGGTCGTCATCTGCTGAGAACCCCAATTCCGTTTCCCATTTAACTCTATGTGTATAACATAGGGCAGCACCATGGTCTAGGAAACCAGTGTAAAGTGGGGACAGGCCTATCCGTTTCCCATGGGCAGCAGTGATAATCAGGCGTATTGGGGAGGGTCTGGCCGAGGACCATAGGACCCTATCATGTCGGGTCCTCAGCAGGTGTGTAATCTGGCAGAGTTGGAAGAACGTGCGTCGTAGAGACGGGAACTTGGATGTGAATTCATCCCATGTCATCATCCCGTTCCTCCCCGCGATGTCTGCCAGGGTATGTACACCCGCCCTCCTCCATTCCTCCAATCGGAGGGAAGGGATATGGACACGAAGTGATCCCAGTGGGACCTCCGCTGCTGGTATTTGGGTCCAGTCCCCAGGCGCACGCCCCCACTCCTTAATCATAGCTTTCATCGTTCCCAGAGGATAGTCAACTTTGACTGACGTGATGGTCTCCGCTATCAGTAGGTTCTTGAGGGAGTTGTCTACTGTCTGTTGTGACTCTATCTGCACCCAGCCCAAGTTTAAGTCAGACTTCCACCACTGTCTCACCGTTTCCAGCACCGCTGCTCTATAGTAGAGGGTCACATCCGGTACACCCATGCCACCACCCGTCAGTTTCTGGTACATCACCTTTCTCCGGACCCTTGGTCGCTTGGGGGCCCAAATGTATCTATTCACCTCTGCTTGTAGTCTAGCTAAAAGTTGTAGGGGGATGGGCAAAGGTATACATCTGAATAAATATATTAGTCTAGGTAGCCACGTCATCGTGAAAGCCTGAATCTTAGCTATCCATGAGTAGGAGTGGATGTGTCCAGAGTCTGTTGCCTTGGAGAGAGCATTCAAAATTGACTGTACATTACGCTGTATCACTACTGCTGTCGGGCACAAGGTGATGCCAAGGTATGGTATGCCTGCCGGCATCCATTGAAATGGGAGGGAACTAGACAGGGAGTCTATCAGAGTCCGAGGGACATTTACCGGGAAGACCAATGACTTAGAAGCATTTAGCTTATAATAAGAGATCGCCGCAAAGGAGTCGAGCAGAGCCAATACCTTAGGTAGGGATACTTCCGGTTTGGAACAGGGGATAATAATGTCGTCGGCGTATAAGCCTACCACATGTTCCCTGTCTCCTACCTGCATCCCCGTTATGTCCCGGTCAGCCCGTATTGCCGCGGCCAGCGGCTCAATCGCCAGGGCATAGATCAGGGGTGACAGGGGGCACCCCTGTCTAGTGCCATTCGAAATTTCGAACGTTTCTGAGAGATAGCCCGAGGAGAAGACCCTGGCAGAAGGCCTGGAATATAGACCCAATATCGCCGAAAGGATCGGACCCACGAATCCGAATCCTCTCAGCACCTGTTCCAGATAACCCCAGTGCACCCTGTCAAACGCCTTCTCAGCGTCCAATGACAGGAATGCACATGGGGCTCCACGTCTTTCCGCCAGTTCTATAAGGTCAAGCATTCTCCTCGTTCCATCCCTGGCTTGGCGTTGAGCCACGAATCCCACTTGATCCGGGCCGACCAGGAGAGGAACCACCTCCCCAAGCCTGAGAGCTAACACCTTCGCATAGATCTTAAGATCCGTGTTCAGCAGGGAGATGGGTCTGTAGCTTTCCGGTTTATCTGGAGATTTCCCCGGTTTCAATATTGTAGTGACCGTTGCTTCTAGAGCATCCGATGGGATGCGTCCAGATAATCTCCAGCTGCTGAATACTCGTAATAGGTACGGGGTGAGCGTTTTTTCAAAAGTCTTATAGTATGCGTTGATGAAGCCGTCAGGCCCAGGGGCTTTTCCTAATTTCAATGAGCGTATGACTCTGCTTACCTCCTGCAGCGAAAAAGGTCTGTTCAATACCTCCAGATCCAGGCTGGAGATTCTGGGGAGGCTGAGATTTGCTAGGAACTCATTGATCATCTCCGGTGTCGGTTGCGGGGTAGCAGGGTCAGAGCGTAAGTTATAAAGTTTGCTATAGTACGCCGAGAAGACATCCACTATGCCTCTCGGGTCCCTAACTATTTGTCCCCTTTCGTCTTTCATATGTGTTATCATTGTTTGTGTGGCCCGCTTCTTTAATCTCCTAGCCAATAATCTACCGGCACGGTCTCCCATAGCGTAGTATTGCAGTCTTAGCTTGCGAAGGCCTACCTCATATTGGCGTAGTAACAGCGCCCTGAGCTGCGTGCGTGATGCTCCTATCTGCGCCTCTAGGCTTGTGGAGGGGGATTTTTTATTCACTGCTTCTAAATTCTGTATCCTCTCTGTCAGCTCCCTTCGTTGTGCGTCTCTCTCCCTTTTACGGCGTGCGGCTCTCTGTAGCAGGGATCCCCGTAGGACTGCCTTGTGCGACGACCAGAGGGTCTCATCAGAGACTTCTGCATTGTCGTTTATGTCAAAGTATGCTGTTATATCTGCTTCTATGGAAGTCACTTGGCTCTGGTCCAAAAGGAGGTCCGGGCTCAGACGCCACCGTCGTGGTCTCGCTCCACCACAGCCCAGGGCCACCTCCAACGTGACCGGAGCATGATCCGACCATGTAATGGTCCCGATTTCTGCGGCTCGGCACGTCTCAAGGGTACTGTCGTCCACCAGAAAAAAATCTATTCTGGAATAGGACCCATGCAGTCCAGAGTGATACGTATAATCCCTCTCGCCTGCATGGAGGTACCGCCAGACATCATGGAGGCGTGCTTCCTGGGCCAGGGAAAGCATAGCCCCACGTGAACGCACACACGACGTAGAAGCATCTATACGGGGTTCCATTACTGCATTGAAATCTCCGCAGAGAATCACTTGCCCGATGGTCACCTCTTTCAATTTTGTCAAAAAAGTTCTCATGTACTTTATTTGTCCCGCATTAGGACCGTAGACTGTGGCTATGGTGTAAGGGACTCCCGCTATTTCGCACAAAAGAAAGAGAAATCTCCCCTCCGAATCAGTAACCACCTTCTTGCATGTGTATTGGACACTAGCTCCCACCATCATACACACCCCTGCCCTCTTAGTAACAGCATTTGAGAAATAGGTGTGTGGAAATTTGGGGTGCGAGATTCTGTGGTTATCCCCCACCAGCAAGTGTGTTTCCTGCACACACACGACGTCGGCCCTCAACCTCAACGCTTCCCTCCATAGGAAGGAGCGTTTACTAGGGGAGTTTAGGCCCCTCGCATTAAGTGACACTATCTTAAAGCTCATCTCGATCCCTCGCCGGCTCCCCAATCCCTGCAGCCGGGCCCCGCAGACACTGAGTAAAGAGGGGGGGGGGGGTCCAAGAGAGGGGGGGAGGTTAGACTAGATACAGGAGGTTAGAGAGGGGGAACCAGGTAGGGGAGTAGAACAGGGGATGGAGACAAGGAGGGAGAAGAGGAGGGAGAGAGAGAGAAAATGGGAGAAGATTCAGGCCGTCCGTGGGAGGAGAGGGAGTGTGGGGGATCAGGAATGGGGTAGAGTGGGAAGGGAGTGGGACACAGGAGGTATGAAAGGCAATAACAAAGGTTCAAAAATTGCAAGTAATATTCAACAGTGCAACAGACACTAATTTAAACATAGATATGTACATATACCACTCCAGATGACTGAGCAGTATTAGGGGGGGTCCATGGGCGCACACTGATGGCGCCCCCAGCACCGCGGTCCCCCAGCGCCCGTCTCAATACTATGGGGGGAAACGCAGGAGTACGAGAAGTGGGGCCACTAATACAAAATGGGCCCCCTCCAACCTCTCAAGGTCAAATCTTTAGAGATAAGCAGACCCTAAGTATGTATAAGGAGAAAAGGATACTTGTCACACCAGCGGTGACCAGTCCCCAGGTGCATAAAGTTATTCATCGTCTTCCTCCCCTTTCCCGGGGGGGGTATTCCCCTGGGTACGTCGGTCAGATGGGCTTGAATAGGAGGATCCTCCTTTTTCCATTAAGTTCCATTCAATCAGAGTAGACTTCATTCTGGAAGGGGAGTAGAACTGGTGTCGCGATCCCTTGTACCTAAAGGACACATTCACCGGCGACCCCCATGCATATGGGATGCCGCGCTCTCGCAAAACGGTACAATACGGGGCAAAGTCCCTCCTTCTTGCCAAAGTTCCCGGTGATAAGTCAGGAAATAGGGACCAAGTAGCATATGGGCCATCAGGGAACGGGGTTCTCCGTAGGGTATGTAGCAGCGAGTCTCTCAGCTTAGGGATGACTAGATGGACCAGGACATCGCGGGGTACGTCCCTGTTAATCTTTTGTGAGCGAGGCAGGCGGTATGCCCTTTCTATGTCGAGCTCTGGTGAGGGCACAGAAGGGAGGATGTGATGTAAGAAAGGGGTAATGGTAGCTTTTAGGTCCTCCTCGCCCTCCCCCTCTGGTATGCCTCTAATCTTTAAGTTCCCTTTGCGGAGTCTGTCCTCCAGATCCCACATTTTTGCTCGTATTTCTTTTACATCTGCCACTACCTCCTGATAGCTATCCGCCAACTCATTGTGTGCTCCAGCAAACTCAGCCATTTTTCCCTCTATGTGGCCAGTTCTTTCCCCAAGTGCTGTAAGATCCGCTCTCATCTCTCCCACTATTTCTCTGACATCCGCCTGAATGGAAGAGCGGAGATCTGCCAATAGGCCCCGGAGTGACCCGTATGTGATGAGGGATGAATCATCTTGTATATTACTGTGGGTCTGTTCTGAGGTTCCTCGTGGTGAACGGGGTGAGTGTGAGGAGGCTGGGGAGCGGGAAGCCGTCTCAGCCGTCTGCGCCATTTTGAGTGCGGAGGTCGTTGTTCCAGGGCGCTCGTGAGTAAAGAAATCCGCCACTTTTTGGGAGGGTCTGCGGCTTCTGGAGTTTGGTCTAGGCATTGCGAGGTCCCGGGGGTATTATCCCTCACCTTTAGAAGCAAATAAAGCGGGCAGATGTCGCTGGGCACCGAGGACTAGAACACCGCCGGTGGAATTCTCCTAGTCTGCGTCCTGCATCCTGTCTCGTCAGGACACACTCCCAGTGCCTGCAGAATTCTTTAGATGGTGTATATGAGGAGTTTTTATCTGGAGTCCAGAATATAAGATGGTGATGGAATGAGATTCAGAGGATGGGGGTGTTATAATGCGGTGCAGGGCACTATGTGCGCTTGGAGAGAGGTTCACAGCCTGATCCCTGTGCAGTTCAGCGTTACACAGGTCTTTTGTAGTGTAGGTTTCATGGGTTGGAAAGGCTCAGTCTCACAGTGTACAGTACATCAGTGCATTAGGAGTTAATTCAAGTGTCATAGCTCCAGCTCTCCCTCTTCAAGAGGAGCACACTGCCTGTCTGCTCCTGTTACAGCAGAGATGCCTTATAGAGATAACCCTTCACTGTCTTTTCAGGGCTCCTGTAAGTTCCCTCGTTGTGCTGCAGATCTCAAACTCCGTGTTACAGCTCAGCCCCCTTATTATTGAAGTGTCTCTTCCCAGCACGGTGTTTGTATAATGATAAGACTCACTCACCAAGCCTCAGGGGATGATCTGCTCCAGGTGTCTCTGCAGGCGTCTCCTGGGTCGAAGGCTTAGGGGGTTTAGGCTCACTCGATGATGTGTGAGTCTGTTCTGGTATTAATGTATCTCCAGATGCCTGCTGTAATACAGCCTCGTGCAGTGGGAGGGGGGGAGCGCTTTTAAGTCCTCAAAGCTCTGCTTAGCTGGTGTTTTAGGCAAAAATAAGTCCTGTTTCAGGGTCTGCTGAGCTGTGATGTTTTAGATGGCACCTTTCAGGTGCTAATCCCCTTGCTCCAGGGTCGGGATGCCGAGGATTGAATGGATGGTGTCAGGAGCCACCTCATGTGCATCCTTCCTGCACGCGGCCATCTTGAATCCTCAAAAGTCAGTTTTAATTACAGTCAATGGCTTCTACTCTTACCAGCCCTTTGGCCTGTCAAAAGTCAATGCAGCCATGGACTTCCATTGACATTCCCATCAGGTCACCCATAGAGACATCCATCGGGAATCTCATGAGGTCTCCCATCCAGCCCGTGACCAAGACTCTCACTGCTTAGCTTCAAGAGTCTGTCAAGGGCATGCACAATGGGTTTACAATGGCTGCTGACATGCTGGCTTCCCATCTGTGGGACTTTTGTATAGGCATACATTAGTAAAAGTCAGTTTTAATTACAGTCAATGGCTTCTACTCTTACCAGCTCTTTGGCCTGTCAAAAGTCAATGCAGCCATGGACTCCCATTGAAATTCCCATTGGGTCACCCATAGAGACTTCCATTGGGTCTCTCATGAGGTCTCCCATCCAGCCCATGTCCAAGGCTCTCACTGCTTAGCTTCAAGGGTCTGTCAAGGGCATGCACAATGGGTTTACAATGGCTGCTGACATGCTGGCATCCCATCTGTGGGACTTTTGTATAGGCATACATTAGTAAAATTCAGTTTTAATTACAGTCAATGGCTTCTACTCTTACCAGCCCTTTGGCCTGTCAAAAGTCAATGTAGCCATGGTCTCCCATTGACATTCCCATTGGGTCTCTCATGATGTCTCCCATCCAGCCCCTGACCAAGGCTCTCACTGCTTAGCTTCAAGACGCTGTCAAGGGCATGCACAATGGGTTTACAATGGCTGCTGACATGCTGGCTTCCCATCTGTGGGACTTTTGTATAGCCATACATTAGTAAAAGTCAGTTTTAATTACAGTCAATGGCTTCTACTCTTACCAGCCCTTTGGCCTGTCAAAAGTCAATGCAGCCATGGACTCCCATTGAGATTCCCATTGAGTCACCCATAGAGACTTCCATCGGGTCTCTCATGAGGTCTCCCATCCAGCCCGTGACCAAAGACTCTCACTGCTTGGCTTCAAGAGTCTGTCAAGGGCATGCACAATGGGTTTACAATGGCTGCTGACATGCTGGCTTCCCATCTGTGGGACTTTTGTATAGGCATACATTAGTAAAAGTCAGTTTTAATTACAGTCAATGGCTTCTACTCTTACCAGCCCTTTGGCCTGTCAAAAGTCAATGTAGCCATGGTCTCCCATTGGGTCTCTCATGAGGTCTCCCATCCAACCCCTGACCAAGGCTCTCGCTGCTTAGCTTCAAGAGTCTGTCAAGAGCATGCACAATGGGTTTACAATGGCTGCTGACATGCTGACTTCCCATCTGTGGGACTTTTGTATAGGCATACATTAGTAAAAGTCAGTTTTAATTACAGTCAATGGCTTCTACTCTTACCAGCCCTTTGGCCTGTCAAAAGTCAATGTAGCCATGGTCTCCCATTGACATTCCCATTGGGTCTCTCATGAGGTCTCCCATCCAGCCCCTGACCAAGGCTCTCACTGCTTAGCTTCAAGACTCTGTCAAGGGCATGCACAATGGGTTTACAATGGCTGCTGACATGCTGGCTTCCCATCTGTGGGACTTTTGTATAGCCATACATTAGTAAAAGTCAGTTTTAATTACAGTCAATGGCTTCTACTCTTACCAGCCCTTTGGCCTGTCAAAAGACAATGCAGCCATGGACTCCCATTGAGATTCCCATTGAGTCACCCATAGAGACTTCCATCGGGTCTCTCATGAGGTCTCCCATCCAGCCCGTGACCAAAGACTCTCACTGCTTGGCTTCAAGAGTCTGTCAAGGGCATGCACAATGGGTTTACAATGGCTGCTGACATGCTGGCTTCCCATCTGTGGGACTTTTGTATAGGCATACATTAGTAAAAGTCAGTTTTAATTACAGTCAATGGCTTCTACTCTTACCAGCCCTTTGGCCTGTCAAAAGTCAATGTAGCCATGGTCTCCCATTGGGTCTCTCATGAGGTCTCCCATCCAACCCCTGACCAAGGCTCTCACTGCTTAGCTTCAAGAGTCTGTCAAGAGCATGCACAATGGGTTTACAATGGCTGCTGACATGCTGACTTCCCATCTGTGGGACTTTTGTATAGGCATACATTAGTAAAAGTCAGTTTTAATTACAGTCAATGGCTTCTACTCTTACCAGCCCTTTGGCCTGTCAAAAGTCAATGCAGCCATGGACTCGTAATTGACATTCCCATCAGGTCACCCATAGAGACTTCCATTGGGTCTCTCATGAGGTCTCCCATCCAGCCCATGACCAAGGTTCTCACCGCTTAGCTTCAAGAGTCTGTCAAGGGCATGTACAATGGGTTTACAACAGCTGCTGACATGCTGGCTTCCCATCTGTGGGACATTTGTATAGGCATACATTAGTATAAGTCAGTTTTAATTACAGTCAATGGCTTCTACTCTTACCAGCTCTTTGGCCTGTCAAAAGTTAATGCAGCCATGGACTCCCATTGAAATTCCCATTGGGTCACCCATAGAGACTTCCATCGGGTCTCTCATGAGGTCTCCCATCCAGCCCCTGACCAAGGCTCTCACTGCTTAGCTTCAAGAGTCTGTCAAGGGCATGCACAATGGGTTTACAATGGCTGCTGACATGCTGGCTTCCCATCTGTGGGACTTTTGTATAGGCATACATTAGTAAAAGTCAGTTTTAATTACAGTCAATGGCTTCTACTCTTACCAGCCCTTTGGCCTGTCAAAAGTCAATGCAGCCATGGACTCCCATTGAAATTCCCATTGTGTCACCCATAGAGACTACCATCGGGTCTCTTATGAGGTCTCCCATCCAGCCCGTGACCAAGACTCTCACTGCTTAGCTTCAAGAGTCTGTCTAGGCCATGCACAATGGGTTTACAATGGCTGCTGACATGCTGGCTTCCCATCTGTGGGACTTTTGTATAGGCATACATTAGTAAAAGTCAGTTTTAATTACAGTCAATGGCTTCTACTCTTACCAGCCCTTTGGCTTGTCAAAAGTTAATGCAGCCATGGACTCCCATTGAGATTCCCATAGAGACTTCCATTGGGTCTCTCATGAGGTCTCCCATCCAGCCCGTGACCAAGACTCTCACTGCTTAGCTTCAAGAGTCTGTCAAGGGCATGCACAATGGGTTTACAATGGCTGCTGACATGCCTGCTTCCCATCTGTGAGACTTTTGTATAGGCATACATTAGTAAAAGTCAGTTTTAATTACAGTCAAATGCTTCTACTCTTACCAGCTCTTTGGCCTGTCAAAAGTCAATGCAGCCATGGACTCCCATTGAAATTCCCATTGGGTCACCCATAGAGACTTCCATTGGGTCTCTCATGAGGTCTCCCATCCAGCCCATGACCAAGGCTCTCACTGCTTAGCTTCAAGAGTCTGTCAAGGGCATGCACAATGGGTTTACAATGGCTGCTGACATGCTGGCTTCCCATCTGTGGGACTTTTGTATAGGCATACATTAGTAAAAGTCAGTTTTAACTACAGTCAATGGCTTCTACTCTTACCAGCCCTTTGGCCTGTCAAAAGTCAATGTAGCCATGGTCTCCCCTTGACATTCCCATTGGTTCTCTCTTGAGGTCTCCCATCCAGCCCCTGACCAAGGCTCTCACTGCTTAGCTTCAAGAGTCTGTCAAGGGCATGCACAATGGGTTTACAATGGCTGCTGACATGCTGGCTTCCCATCTGTGGGACTTTTGTATAGGCATACATTAGTAAAGGTCAGTTTTAATTACAGTCAATGGCTTCTACTCTTACCAGCTGTTTGGCTGTCAAAAGTCAATGCAGCCATGGACTCCCATTGACATTCCCATCAGGTCACCCATAGAGACCTCCATTGGGTCTCTCATGAGGTCTCCCATCCAGCCCATGACCAAGGCTCTCACTGCTTAGCTTCAAGAGTCTGTCAAGGGCATGCACAATGGGTTTACAATGGCTGCTGACATGCTGGCTTCCCATCTGTGGGACTTTTGTATAGGCATACAATAGTAAAAGTCAGTTTTAATTACAGTCAAAGGCTTCTACGCTTACAAGCCCTTTGGCCTGTCAAAAGTCAATGTAGCCATGGTCTCCCATTGGGTCTCTCATGAGGTCTCCCATCCAGCCCCTGACCAAGGCTCTCACTGCTTAGCTTCAAACATCTGTCAAGGGCATGCACAATGGGTTTACAATGGCTGCTGATATGCTGGCTTCCCATCTGTGGGACTTTTATATAGGCATACATTAGTAAAAGTCAGTTTTAATTACAGTCAATGGCTTCTACTCTTACCAGCCCTTTGGCCTGTCAAAAGTCAATGCAACCATGTATTCCCATTGAAATTCCCATTGGGTCACCCATACAGACTTCCATTGGGTCTCTCATGAGGTCTCCCATCCAGCCCATGACCAAGGCTCCCACTGCTTAGCTTCAAGAGTCTGTCAAGGGCATGCACAATGGGTTTACAATGGCTGCTGACATGCTGGCTTCCCATCTGTGGGACTTTTGTATAGGCATACATTAGTAAAAGTCAGTTTTAATTACAGTCAATGGCTTCTACTCTTACCAGCCCTTTGGCCTGTCAAAAGTCAATGCAGCCATGGAGTCCAATTGAGATTCCCATTGAGTCACCCATAGAGACTTCCATCGGGTCTCTCATGAGGTCTCCCATCCAGCCCGTGACCAAGACTCTCACTGCTTAGCTTCAAGAGTCTGTCAAGGGCATGCACAATGGGTTTACAATGGCTGCTGACATGCTGGCTTCTCATCTGTGGGACTTTTGCATAGGCATACAATAGTAAAAGTCAGTTTTAATTACAGTCAATGGCTTCTACTCTTACCAGCTCTTTGGCCTGTCAAAAGTCAATGCAGCCATGGACTCCCATTGAAATTCCCATTGGGTCACCCATAGAGACTTCCATTGGGTCTCTCATGAGGTCTCCTATCCAGGCCATGTCCAAGGCTCTCACTGTTTAGCTTCAAGAGTCTGTCAAGGGCATGCACAATGGGTTTACAATGGCTGCTGACATGCTGGCTTCCCATCTGTGGGACTTTTGTATAGGCATACATTAGTAAAAGTCAGTTTTAATTACAGTCAATGGCTTCTACTCTTACCAGCTCTTTGGCCTGTCAAAAGTCAATGCAGCCATGGACTCCCATTGAAATTCCCATTGGGTCACCCATAGAGACTTCCATTGGGTCTCTCATGAGGTCTCCCATCCAGCCCATGACCAAGGCTCTCACTGCTTAGCTTCAAGAGTCTGTCAAGGGCATGCACAATGGGTTTACAATGACTGCTGACATGCTGGCTTCCCATCTGTGGGACTTTTGTATAGGCATACATTAGTAAAAGTCAGTTTTAATTACAGTCAATGGCTTCTACTCTTACCAGCCTTTGGCCTGTCAAAAGTCAATGCAGCCATGGACTCCCATTGAGATTCCATTGAGTCACCCATAGAGACTTCCATCGGGTCTTTCATGAGGTCTCCCATCCAGCCCATGACCAAGGCTCTCACTGCTTAGCTTCAAGAGTCTGTCAAGGGCATGCACAATGGGTTTACAATGGCTGCTGACATGCTGGCTTCCCATCTGTGGGACTTTTGTATAGGCATACATTAGTAAAAGTCAGTTTTAATTACAGTCAATGGCTTCTACTCTTACCAGCTCTTTGGCCTGTCAAAAGTCAATGCAGCCATGGACTCCCATTGAAATTCCCATTGGGTCACCCATAGAGACTTCCATTGGGTCTCTCATGAAGTCTCCCATCCAGCCCATGACCAAGGCTCTCACTGCTTAGCTTCAAGAGTCTGTCAAGGGCATGCACAATGGGTTTACAATGGCTGCTGACATGCTGGCTTCCCATCTGTGGGACTTTTGTATAGGCATACATTAGTAAAAGTCAGTTTTAATTACAGTCAATGGCTTCTACTCTTACCAGCTCTTTGGCCTGTCAAAAGTCAATGCAGCCATGGACTCCGATTGAGACACCCATAGAGACTTCCATCCGGTCTCTCATGAGGTCTCCCATCCAGCCCGTGCCCGTGTGCCGTGTGTGTGTCTGTGTCATGTGTGTCTCATTGTGTGTGTGTGTGTGTCCCTATGGGGTGAGTGCATGTGTCGCTATAGAGTGTGTGTCCCCCCTTGGGGGTGTGTGTGTGTCTCTGTGTTGTGTGTGTCTCTTTGTGGTGTGTGTGTTTGTTCGGGTGCGTGGTGAGTATCCAATGTTGGGGCTGCACCTTAGCGACTATACACTTGCTGTTACTCTTTGTGTGCGTGTGTTGTGTATACATGTCCCCGTGCGTGGTGAATATCTCATATTGGGGCCCCACCTTAGTGACTATATGCTGGTATGTGCTGTTAGTCTTTGGCGCAATCATTAAGCCCCTCTCATTCACAACTGTCAACTGGTAACTGTCACTTTTTCCCCATTATGTAGATAGGGGCAAAATTGTTTGGTGAATTGGAATGCGCGGGGTTAAAATGTCGCCTCACAACATAGCCTGTGACGCTCCTGGGGTCCAGACGTGTGACTGTGCAAAATTTTGTCTCTATAGCTGACATCTGTCGATTTTCCTCCAACTCTTTTCCATTCACTTTGTCCCCATTATGTAGATAGGGGCAACATTTTTTGGTGAACTGGAACGCGCAGGGTTAAAATTTTGCCTCACAACATAGACTATGACGCTCCCGGGGTCAAGACGTGCGACTGAGCAAAATTTTGTAGCTGTAGCTGGCAGCTGTCGATTTTCCTCCCACACGTTTCCTTTCCCTTTTTCCCCATTATGTAGATAGGGCCAAAATTATTTGGTGAACTGGAGCGCGCGGGGTTAAAATTTCGCCTCACAACCTTGCCTGTGACGCTCCCGGGCACCAGACGTAGGACTGTGCAAAATTTTGTCTCTATAGCTGACATCTGTCGATTTTCCTCCAACTCTTTTCCATTCTCTGTTTCCCCATTATGTAGATTGGGGGAAAATTTTTTGGTTAACTGGAACGCGCGGGGTTAAAATTTCACCTCACAACATAGCCTATGCCGCTCCCGGGGTCGAGACGTGTGACTGTGCAAAATTTTGTGGCTATAGTTGCGACGGTGTAGATGCCAATCCCGGATATACACACATACATACACGCATACACACATTCAGCTTTATATATTAGACTAGCTGTAGTACCCGGCTACGCCCGGGTTAATAAATAGCTGATGTTAGCTATAACAAAATAGAATTTGAATATGTCATATTAATGACCTGTAAGAAAATAGAAGCTGAGCTGTGATTGATTGCTATAGGCAGCCTAATAAATCTCCAGCCAACAGTAAACCCTCCCCCTGGCCAGGCAGTATATGTTACCTCACACATACACATAATAGACAGCTCATGTGACTGACATCTGCCTTAATTCCCTATATGGCACATGTGTTGCACATTGGCTGTTTTTAATCAGATGTTTATGTTTGGAAATTAAAGATAGCACACGTATGAGGCGAGTTATGTGAGGTGATTTGTGCACATCTGTGTCTGTGTGGTGTGTGTGTCCCTGGGGTGTGTATGTGTGTGTCCCTGTGGGGGGGTCTGTGTGGTGTGTGTCTCTGTTGTGTGTGTCTCTTTGTGGTGTGTGTGTCTCCCTGTGGGGTGAGTGCATGTGTCCCTATAGGGTGTGTATGTGTGTGTGTCCCTGTGGGGGGGGTCTGTGTGGTGTGTGTGTTTATCTGTGTTGTGTGTGTCTCTTTGTGGTGTGTGTCCCTGTGGGGTGAGTGCTTGTGTCCCTATAGGGTGTGTATGTGTGTGTGTCCCTGTGGGGGGGTGGTGTCTGTGTGGGGTGTGTGTGTCTCTGTGTTGTGTGTGTCTCTTTGTGGTGTGTGTGTGTCCCTGAGGGGTGAGTGCATGTGTCCCTATACGGTGTGTATGTGTGTGTGTCCCTGTGGGGGGGTCTGTGTGGTGTGTGTGTCCCTGGGGTGGGTATGTGTGTGTCCCTGTGGGGGGGGTATGTGTGGGTGTGTGTCTCTGTTGTGTGTGTCTCTTTGTGGTGTGTGTGTGTGTGTGTCCCTGTGGGGTGAGTGCATGTGTCCCTATAGGGTGTGTATGTGTGTGTATCCCTGTGGGGGGGTCTGTGTGGTGTGTGTGTGCATCTGTGTTGTGTGTGTCTCTTTGTGGTGTGTGTCCCTGTGTGGTGAGTGCATGTGTCCCTATAGGGTGTGTATGTGTGTGTGTCCCTGTGGGGGGGGGTGTCTGTGTGGGGTGTGTGTGTCTCTGTGTTGTGTGTGTCTCTGTGTGGTGTGTGTCTCTTTGTGGTGTGTGTGTGTCCCTGAGGGGTGAGTGCATGTGTCCCTATAGGGTGTGTATGTGTGTGTGTCCCTGTGGGGGGTCTGTGTGGTGTGTGTGTCTTTGTGGTGTGTGTGTCCCTGTGGGGTGAGTTCATGTGTCCCTATAGGGTGGCTATGTGTGTGTGTCCCTGTGGGGGGGGTCTGTGTGGTGTGTGTGTCTGTGTCATGTGTGTCTCATTGTGTGTGTGTGTGTGTCCCTGTGGGGTGAGTGCATGTGTCGCTATAGAGTGTGTGTGTGTCCCCTTGGGGGTGTGTGTGTGTCTCTGTGTTGTGTGTGTCTCTTTGTGGTGTGTGTGTTTGTTCGGGTGCGTGGTGAGTATCCAATGTTGGGGCTGCACCTTAGAGACTATACACTTATTGTTACTCTTTGTGTGCGTGTGTTGTGTATACATGTCCCCGTGCGTGGTGAATATCTCATGTTGGGGCCCCACCTTAGTGACTATATGCTGGTATGTGC